>JARYGA010040599.1:0-26193 GCA_030545235.1 Helianthus tuberosus
ATAACACGATCGATGATAAATCTGTTTTGGAACGACATCCATAACTATGCATTCTCTGTTTTTTTTTTCCAGGGGACTGGTGACATCTCAGACTTAAAAGTCCAAGTTCTTGAGGGTATTGCAAGTGTTGAGGTGAGCGGTTTTTTTATATCTTTTAAATAGCCAGAAATAGATATCTTAAAACGGTGTTCCACTCAGTAAGGTGACATCTTGAATTGTTTAATGTAAACCCGTTTTGTTTTGTTTGTTTTGGTTTAGTTAAAGAAGAAAACAACTGTGCAAGTTGCTGGAGTGGCTTCTAATCTGGTTGAGATCATACAAAATTCTGGATTCAAGTTACAGACACTGAATTTGAGCTTTGATGATGATGCCAACCAAATATTCAATTTCCTTTGTTCGTTTCCCTACGATAGTGAATCCAGAACATTCACATCCTCATAATTAAGGTATCTTGAATTTTCTCGCTGATGCTATCTTAACTGATGTTTTATTCTTTGTGTTTTGTTGTCTTGGAAGTAACAGAGTTATGCGATATATGTAGAGTTCATTTCACTCATAGTGTTGTTGTATTTGGCCCTAATGTGACTGCCCTAAAAAGATTATGATGGGCTAAACAAGGTTATCGCTGGTGGGCGGCTTTAATTGACTGCTAAATCTGCAATTGAAATTAGTGGTTCCTAAAATTTGGTTTATTGCAACTAGACTAAACAAAAAGTTTTGAAAATGATATTGATTTTAAATTAATTAATAAATCTCAGTCTATATTAAATGAACATAGTGTCTTGATATTCGTTTGTTTAATCAAATAAATAAATAAAAAGATTATGATGGGCTAAACAAGGTTATCGATGGTGGGCGGCTTGAATTGACTGCTAAATCTGCAATTGAAATTAGTGGTTCCTAAAATTTGGTTTATTGCAACTGGACTAAACAAAAAGGTTTGAAAATGATATTGATTTTAAATTAATTAATTAATAAATCTCAGTCTATATTAAATGAACATAGTGTCTTGATATTCGTTTGTTTAATCAAATAAATAAATAAAAAAAGATTTCACTAGATCTCGGGTATACTTTGGACGACCCAACATGACATGCGAAATGAAAATGTATGTAAACAAAATAATGGCACACCCTAATCATGTATGCTCTCTGATGGCTTTAGGTAAAGTTGCATGTCAAAAAAGTATAATTTTAACTTACATCACTGATGGCTGCGGATAAGATTGAAGAGGAAGAAGATATTAGCAGTGCACCAGGTGAATTTAATTTATAGTTCAATATGTGTTTTTTACTATATTTTTTTCTTTTATGAATAGGAAAAGAAGATGGAATTAATAAACCACAAAATGAAGTCAAAGAGAGAGGATAACCAATGTTGAAAGTTAAAAAGAACACTTTAAACATGTTCCTATGTTGATTAAATAAGCGGGTATGTGCTTCATGTGATAAAACTAAAAAAAATTCATCTCATTTTTTATCTATTTTTAGGGGATAATGGAGTGTTAATCATATGTTTAGTATGCTTTGTAGTTGAATATGGCTTCGTCACTAGATATCGTATCTTTCTTTATAGTTAAGGGGAGAAATGCACTTCAATTAAAATCGCAAAACGACCAGAATTATTGTTGTAAGATGATCTTAGTCTCCCTCAATTTAAAGAGCAACTTTCTGAGCTTAAAGAACTCAAAACTTCGAACACTTATTAACCAAATGTTCATATTTTTATCCATATCTATCTATGTTTCAATTTCTTCTTTGATAACATGAGTTTTCATTAGTATTAATATTTAACTACAACTTGTAGTCTGAATAGGCAACACCAGCTTTGTAAAAAAACCCGAAGCCGAACCCGGACATCAAAACACTGTTTGTTGATCATTCTCGTTGGCAGTCGCAGCCAAACGGTGCACGGGCCCCATCACCAGTAACTAATCCATTAATGGGCTCTATACCAAAGCCTGCAGGCTTTCCACCTCTGGGTGCTCACGGTTTAAGTGAAATTAGCCTATCGTTTACATTCGGATTTTTTACCTGTAGTTTAACTTTTGAGTTGGCTTACTTTGTTAGGTATTTGCTAAAGTAGTAGACGCCAATACTGTCGTTCTGATGGCGGCCCGAGCCTCTAGAACCGAAAATCAAGATGCCATTGATGCTGCAATAATCGGTATGCTGGCTGATCCAAAAGAGGTAAAATATTATCTCAAAAATGCAAAAGAAAATATGCAAGTGTTGCTTAGAAAGTCAAAAAATACCAAAAAAATAAATATATGTAAAATTAAGACAGCCAAAAAGTATATTTAATTTGGAGGGTAGGGGCCTGTTGATTTATTTTTATTCTCAAGTTAATTTCAAGAGGTGGGCCAGGTGGCGATTAAAACATTTAGCAAAAATGAAAACGGGTCGAAAGGGCCTCCTATGTTTTGTTTTGAAATTAGATTGCTATTGTAATAGCATAGTTTATATAATCATATTTAAAGCACCTACTATATTCAATTTGTTTATCTGTTGTTGTTGTTCTTTGTTCACTTGTGCTTTTATCTTAATAGGTGCGTGTTGGATAAAAGTTTCATGAGAAGATGGCATTTGAAAGATAGAACTCCATGTGATAACAAAGGTGCAGTGTTACAATATCATAGGCTAGGGATCCACTGCCAGTCTGTCAACTGTACGGCTAATGGGGCCCGCTAGAGTTATCTGATGAGCTTTGTCCTGTTGAATGTGTTAGAGAAATAAAAAGGGACGGGGAACAACTCACGGTTCTTGAAAAAGCAAAAAACGATAATACATTGGTTGTGGTTGATTTCTATCGCACTTTGTGTGGTAGTTGCAAATATATTGAACATGGTTTTGCTAAATTATGCAAAGGGTCTGGTGATGAAGAGGCTGCAGTCATCTTTTTAAAGCATAATGTGAGTTCTGTTCATTTGATATTTCTGTTTTTCTTATAAAACACTCAACAGTGTTGTTTCATCACTGTGCCCTGAGTTGCCTTTTGATAGTCAAACTCAAACAATCTGCTTTCAAACTTCCAGATTATGTACACAAACTAATGGTCTTGTGATGCATGCTACTGCAGGTGATTGATGAATATGATGAGCAATTAGATATAGCAGAACGACTTCGAATTAAGGTATCTTGATCCCAAAATTTGTTGTATTATTTGTACAGAATTTGAGTTTATTTTGATATGCTATACAGACTGTGCCTCTCTTTCATTTCTATAAAGATGTAATGCTATTGGAAGCTTTTCCTACCCGAGATAAAGAGTGGATTAAAGCGGCTATAGAGAACCACACAACACCTGCTCCTGCTGCGTCTCAGGACGCCTAGGGCATTCTGGTAATATGGTTAAACTTTGAATTTCCAGATAATATAATTAGCTAAAACTTGCATGGTGCTATATATATAATTCAATCTATGCTGCATTGTAACATATAGAGTTTGTGGGGTACAAAAATAAGATATTACTCATTTTAGTCCATCAGTATAAGAGAGTTTGTAGTCCATCAGCATAAGATATTACTCATTTTAGTCATTCAATATCCCTATTTTGTGGGGTACAAAATAAAGAGATAAAAATGAGACAATTGATATAAATGAATAAATAGTATTTTGTTACAGGAAAAATCTATTATATATAATAAACATGAATAAATGTGCTGATGTGTCAAGCTATGAGGGCACTGAATTTTATAAATTCTTAAAAGAAGTGTTAAAAACTTCTTTTTCACAATTCCGGGAGGTAGGGTTCAGAACAACGATACACTTTTGTCAAATAGCCATGCGCTTATGGTCACGGATTCATGTTAATATTGATATTGAGAAAAGTAGTTTTTAACATGCTTTATGTTTCAGGAAGTCTGCAATGTTACTGATCGTCAACATTGTACAGGAAAAAAAGAACAAATTTGATTACAAAGGCACACAAGATACAAGAATCTATTAGTCTGATATCAAATTGAAAGTTGTACCACAAGAATAAGGTGTAATTCTGGGCAGTACATTCATTTATCAATATATATTTAGGCGTTTGGTTTTGTTTACCAGTGATGTTCTAATTATCTAATTGCACTGTGGATCAAACGTGGCCCTATTAATCAAAGGCGGTTAATCTAGGATTATTGGTGTAATAGAGTTGGAGCAAACGTTGTCATTAAAAAAAAAAGACAACACATATTAACCAAAGGTTCATATTTGATTATTGGCCGGGAAATGTTTTGAATAAAATAAATCAAAATTAGTAAATTTGTAATTTTATTAGTTAAGTAACGAAATATATGCAATTTTGATTGTAATTTAAATTTTCCTACCCGGGTATCTACCCGGGGAATAACCTAGTTCCTTATATATAGCATATTACATGAATGATTTATGAAGGTTTCTTGAAAAATGACTCAATTGTCTTTTGTTTTTTGTTGAAATCAATTTCCCCTTGAATCTCGTCTCTAATTTTCCTTAGCATGGTAAGAACTTCTGGTGTTGTTTTCTCATAGCTCAACAAGAAATTGTTCAATGTGATTGCCGCTTTAATAGCTTCGTTTCGCGAAGGGGGCTCCATTGTAGAACTTTCATCATCTTCTTCATCGATATCATCTTTATTAATTCCAATAACGATTTCAATAATTTCTTCATCAGTCAACAACTGTGCAACTACATTTTCTTCTGGGTGAGTCAGAACATCTTCGACATCCATTTTCTTCTGGGTGAGCATACTAAGGTGGGAGATTGAAGGTTTCTTTCAAATTGGTCCGTTCATTTGATATACATGCATTGTATACAATAATTAAGTGGAAGCTTGAAAGATGTTTGTAAACTAAGTATTCTACTATTAATTAATAAATTTTGGTGGTCCCAAGTGTATTATTTTATAGAGTTTCTACTGTATGTATAATAGAGTTGTTAAGGCATTAAAAGATGAGTAAATCTCAAAGATGTAGTTTTGACTTGTAATAGGGCAAAAAGACACCATTTCTATACGAGAAACTAATAGATACTTCAAAATTGGGTGTTCATCGAATCGAATAACGATTTTTTTAATTATTTGAATCAAATTTTTTGAATTTTTTTTTTTTACCTGAATCCGTATTTGATTCGATTCGATCAATATTTGAATCTCAAATTCGAACGAAAATCAGATAAATTCGATTTAATTTAGTTGCACCCTAAACAATAAATTATTTTACTTTAATTTTTTAAATTGAATTCGAATTTCGAACCGAATCGAATTCAAAATCATAAATTCGTATTCAATTCTAATTCGATTACTGGACTTGAATACGAATCAACTCGAATTCGAACTTTTCTAATCGAGTCGAATTTTTCGAATCCGAATAGAATCCTGTACAACCCTACTTCAAAAGCTTAAAATCTTGGCGCTATTAAAGAAAATGGTTAGTGGGGATTATAAACAATGTAACAAAGACTTATTTTGACATTACCTGTTTTTAACGGGTAATCTATCAAAAACTGATTTCATTATAAGTTCAAAGAGTAAAGAATCTATACAAAACATTACCCGTTTTTAACGGGTAATCTATCAAAAACTGATTTCATTATCAGTTCAAAGAGTAAGGAATCTATACAAAAAAGAGTAACCAAATCAACTACATGAGATCCCACAAAGATCCTCAAAAGGTGTTTTTGGTGGGCTTTGCGACTGTGAATCATAAATATCATCAAAAAGAAGATTAAAATCCTTTTCCTTTATCCCCCAACCCCACTGCGGGTCGTGTTCTTGAAAGCACTTTTCAGATAAATTATCATAGTGGTCATAGTAACTATTCCGATGGAAGTTTGGAGGCTCAAGAAAACTACCCTCGGCCCCACACCGGTCCTAGCCACTGGTGACCCACCTTTCCCAGAGGCAATGCTTTGAAGGGGCCGGGAGGGGCGCCCGACCCCCCGAACTTTTCGGCAAGTAGTGTTATATATGTAGTTTTCGTATAGAAATTTTTGGGTATATATGTTTTCGACCCCCCGGTTCTATAGAAATTTTTGGGTATATACGTTTTCGACCCCCCGATAAAAAATTTCAAGCTTCGCCACTGACCTTTCCTGATCCACCATTCCACCAGTGGCTCCTTGTAGCTTGGCCCGGGTTCCTAAAGTCAAGATGGTGTATATGTTGGATAACCGGTTTCATATCAGCGGAAGCATTACCGGTATTCGATGAATTGGTTTTCATTGTGTATTATGATTGAACACCATAACAGAGTATGAATGAGGGAACAAGGAGAAACTGATATAATGGACAATTCGTATGAAACGAAATGTCTTGGTAACCGTAAATGATACATGAATGTTTACATATATACCTATCTAACTGGCGGTTAAGGGTGATAACTGCCATAACCATAATAAACCTATGATAACTATAATTTACATAATAATCTATATTAATACATGCATATACTTATATCTAGCTTATTATATCTAACACCCTCCCTTAAGCTAGATTGGGAAAACTTGTATCTTCTGTGACATCCATGTCATCATGTAATTCCATCTTCCTCTTTATTCTCCATGAAGAGAGTGGTTCTCCCTTTTTTTTTTCTTTCCTTTTAAATTGCTTTCTCTATTGTAGGTTGCTTTCATGTCGCACCACAGTCTTTCATATAAGAGAGTATGAACTCGGTGTCATATATGAGTAAAATTAATTCTGTTTTCCATATATGAGAGTATAAACTCAGTGTCATATATGAATCAAATTAATCTATGATGTTATCGTGCAGCTTTCTCATTAATTCCTCTTGCTGCATTGTCTCTTGCATTATTCTTCTTTCTCTTCTTCCGCATTTCATTTCTCATTTAATTTTTCTCATAGTCGGCCGATTGTTTCATCTCTTGAAAAGTCAGAGCAATTCTTTGCTTACTGTTACATTAAGGCATTCTTAATCTCAACGCTATGTGGAGTCTCTCTTCTACTCAACGTCATGCGGAGTCATCTTTTACTCAACGTCATGCGGAGTCATCTTTTACTCAACGTCATGCGGAGTCGCATTCTTATTTAATGCTATGTATCTCTGTAACCATGCTCTGAATATTGATACATATGATTTTTTCGAGTTCTTGTTCCTTTATTTCGATACGCATCGCTTCTGTCGCATGAATTCCATGTTCTTTCGCTTTATTCTTCTTTCAAAAAAAAATTCCTTTCTCATATTTGAGTTTCGATTCTTCCCTGCGATGCCATGTTTTCATTCTTGTTCAATCGGTCAGACTTCTTGTTATTCTGGGTGTTCTTCTTTCTGTCTCTTCCTTCGATCTCTTTTGAATCCGATTCTTCTTGATTATGTATTTTCTTTCTTTCAAACGAGATTTCCTTCACTACCCAAAATCAAAACACTTTCTTTCTTTTGTTTTGATTGAATCGGATGGAACAACACCAATTAACTTTGTTTCACGAAACCTTTGATTTGATTCCTAAAGAATCTGTACTTGTTTCTAAAACTTTTGGAGGGAAAAAAAACTTATGCCTTTGTTCCGAACGAAAAACAGGGGTTTAAAGTAATTCTATGATTTCGATTTGGATTAAGTTTTTCTTTATATTCGATTCGATCTAAACGTTAAGGGCAGGGATATAACCGTTTATTTTGTGTTCATTCGTGTTTGCTTTCAGATTCTGTCTTCCCGGTGTCACGCCGGAATTGTTTGTTCTTGCCGGATTGTTGTTTATTTCTCGCCCTTTTCCTTGTCCGTTGTTCATCTTTATCATCCGTCTCTTCCCGGGATCGATTTCGATTTCTAATTTCATTAGAATTTCTCGCTTCATTCTTGCGAACATTCGTGATCGCGGAGTTGTGCGATCGGGGTTGAATTCATCTTGTTGATGCAGATTTTGTGTCCGATGCTTGTCGAATAGATTAGTTTTATTTTACGCTGAATTTGTAATAGTTAGTGAAACGGTCCATCGAACGTGTATAGACCCGCTCGTTTGAAGTGGTCAAACGAGAGGGTTATTCGGTTGACCGTGTGTGTTTGCAAGACAAGGGGTGTGACTATAAATAGAAAACCCTTGTCATTTGCAACACAAGGAGAGTTTAGGAGGTTTGAGACCTCACCGGGAGAGATCACCACTTGGTCTCTCCCCGGATGTGTACTCCTTTGGTATTAGTTCGGTTATCTTGTAATCGGGCCGATTTGTAATGTTATACTACCGGATTAATACAAAGAAGTTGTTTGTTTATATCTAATCTCTCCCGTCTTGAACCGATCTCACAAGAATCACGGTTTCGGTCACGAAACTCGGTCCTACAATTGGTATCAGAGCCATGGTGCCTGATTTAGTAAATCTAACAGTTTACTAAGTCACATGTGCTCTAGATCTGTGATTTTCGTGAGTTTTGTTCAAGATCTAAAAATGGTAAAATGAGAAAAACTCAGATCTGGACCCGAATATTCAGATCTGTGCTGAAACGAGTGTTGGGTTTTATGTTTTTCACCTAAATAAACAAGTTATCATCATCAAAAATCGTATACAAAGTGTTTTCGTCAAATCTGCAAAATTGAACAGTGGCTGTGTTCTTGATGTTCTTGGCGGCTGCTTGAAGATTCGAAAGATGATCAGTTCCAAACAACTTCGAAAGATGATCAGTTCCAAACAACCAGCATATATCAGTTCGAAAGATGATCAGTTCGAAAGATGATCAGTCCCAACAACTTCGAAGGATCCAAGTCTGATCAGATCGAAGGATATCTTTCGACCAATTCATCTTTCGCGTCACCATTTTCAACAACTTCGAAAGATTATCCTTCATCTTTCGAGCATCAATCGTCCAGCATATATCTTTCGATCTGAAACAGGGGTTCTGGTTCTTCGGGTCATCTTCAGCGGATGATGATGTCCGATTGTTGCTGGGAATCGGAGAGAGAACAGGGGTTAGACATGGTGTCGGCTGGTAATTGAGGGTACAACTGTTGTTTATATGAAATTGAAGGTTTTGATTGTTGATGCTGGGTATCGCCGAGCTTGTGTATTAAAGAAATGTGAAAATGGCTGAATATTTTTTTTGGATTTTGGTTTATGTTTGTGAATCGAAGACAAGGAGGTTCTGATGTGGTTTTATCGAAGAGAGAAAGAGAAGATGTCGGCTGCTTCAATGTAAAGTAATTTTGGGGTTTTGTATGACTTTTGTGGGTGGTTTGACTTTTGGGGTGTTGATGCAATATGTCGACAGAAATGAATTTGAGATGGCAGATAGGGTGATTGACTTTAGGGCTTTATTAAATGCTTTCTAAGTGGGCTGTGTTGGTTCTTCATGGACTCACTAAATGTTCGTTGAAACATATAGAGTTATTGGGCCCAGTCAATTATATTTGGAAAACATCAAGTCTTTGTGGCACTCACAATTTTGTCATCCACTCAACTGTTAGTGGACTTTTATGAAAACAAGAACAAATTAAGTCTTCGTAGGAATCTTATTTGGGCTTCACAAATTTTTTTTGGGCTCTAAAGTTTTTGGACTAATTTATTTTGACAAGATTTGAAATTAATTAGTTATGCTTTGGAGTGTGGTGCATAGACTTGAAATTGACTATTCGTGAGTTGCAAAGTGGGGGTCGGGTGTTCGCAAATTTATTTGAACCGCGCTTCGACATGTCAACGTCAAATTTGCACGGGTTCAGAAGCGCGCGGGATGTTGCGGCATGATGAAAACAAGAGATGATGAAAACTTGATATTTTGAAAAATGTGGGGTAGTCACGGTTACCGATGCAAATGTCAAAAATGGTGACGCGACTATTATGGGCCAAAAACAAAACGGTATGTTCACTTCCGCACGTCAATGTTTATGATTGTTATCGGTTATTCGAAAATGTTCGAAAGCATTTTGTTATTTGTCATATTCTCGCATTTGAAGACGAACGTATGAACCTAGAACGTCAATACCGGTCCTAACGAGTTCACAAAGTCTTTGGAGGGATACAAGTCGGATCCTACGGGGTACTAGGCGATATTTCCTTATCAACTAGAATATGCAACGAAGAAATTTGTTTTTGTTTATTGTCATATTCTCGCATTTGGTAACGAATGCATGAACCTAGAATGTCAATACCGGTCCTAACGAGTTCACAAAGTCTTTGGAGGGATACAAGTCGGATCCAACGGGGTACTAGGCGACGTTCTTATTCAACTAGCATATGCAAAGAAGAAATTCGTTTTCGTGATTTTTCGAAAAACCAAGAACATTCAACGGAGATTGATGACAGTTCTGCTTAGTGGAGGGAACTGGTGAACATTTGACGACAGTTTCTTTGAAGTGGAGAGAATCTGTTAAGGTTTAGAGATCTTACCAAAGAAATAGGGGGAATAAAAATTTTCATATGTTGAATTTCTTCGGTAAATTTCTAAACGCAATCACAGGTGGTAGAGTTTGTGATTTTCTGGTGATACCAACGGTTCGGCGTGGAATGTTTTGCACATACACATATTTGAGGATTTTAATTAATTCTCCAGCCAGCGTGAAGGGTTTTGCACGGAAAAATACAGGTTTCTAAAGTCTACAGTAGTTACAAAAGCGCTGTTCACTGAAGACCTGGGGAATCTTTCTGAAAGCTGATAGTTCAAGACTGAAGACCTGCAGGATTCGGTTTTGGGTTTGATGTTTCTTTGGGATTTTACAGGGATCTGGGGGTAACTCAATTCGTTGAGTTTGCAAACGATGTACTTGGTCAAGCTGACTTCCTGAGTACTGATGCTGAAGATCCGTAGTGCATTACGTGGTCAACTTCACAAAGGCGAGACAATGAGATCTGGATGTAGTTCAACTAAGCATGCTGGTTGAGCTTGCAAGGGATACACTTGGTCTAGCTGACTTTCCTGAGTGTTGATGCTGAAGATTAAAGTGCATTACTTGGTCGATTCCACAAAGACGGTTTACAGAAGACAGTTCACCAGAAATCTCTATCAATGTAGTATGCTTATATGAAATAGAGTTCTTATAACAAGATCAAGACTTGATGCAGTTCTTAAAGATTGGAACCCTTATCAAATGCCGGTTGGAGTATTGGAAGATCAGCGGAAGATCGGTCAATTGAGGAAATTGCACAACACCCAACACGGATACGCGTACTTTAAGGGGGAAATATTTTACAAGGAGCGTCAAGATACTACTTACCTGGATCATCGGTCAAGGGGGAATTTGTTAACACAGAGAAGATGAATACTTGACTGAAGATCGATTGCAGTTGCATTTTCAGCATTCGACAGCAACGGACAAGGGGGAATTTGTTGATGCAGATTTTGTGTCCGATGCTTGTCGAATAGATTAGTTTTATTTTACGCTGAATTTGTAATAGTTAGTGAAACGGTCCATCGAACGTGTATAGACCCGCTCGTTTGAAGTGGTCAAACGAGAGGGTTATTCGGTTGACCGTGTGTGTTTGCAAGACAAGGGGTGTGACTATAAATAGAAAAACCTTGTCATTTGCAACACAAGGAGAGTTTAGGAGGTTTGAGACCTCACCGGGAGAGATCACCACTTGGTCTCTCCCCGGATGTGTACTCCTTTGGTATTAGTTCGGTTATCTTGTAATCGGGCCGATTTGTAATGTTATACTACCGGATTAATACAAAGAAGTTGTTTGTTTATATCTAATCTCTCCCGTCTTGAACCGATCTCACAAGAATCACGGTTTCGGTCACGAAACTCGGTCCTACACATCTCCGTCTCCGTGTCCTCTGTTTTGTTCTTCATCCGGTTGTGCCCGGAATCGTATAATATCGATCGATTTTCTTTGATTTCCCACCATGGCTCTGATACCACTATGTTGGAAAACGGTTTCATATCAGCGGAAGCATTACCGGTATTCGATGAATTGGTTTTCATTGTGTATTATGATTGAACACCATAACAAAGTATGAATGAGGGAACAAGGAGAAACTGATATAATGGACAATTCGTATGAAATGAAATGTCTTGGTAACTGTAAATGATACATGAATGTTTATATATATATACCTATCTAATTGGCGGTTAAGGGTGATAACTGCCATAACCATAATAAACCTATGATAACTATAATATTACATAATAATCTATATTAATACATGCATATACTTATATCTAGCGTATTATATCTAACAAGATAATTGTTCTAGATGTAGATGCTTCAAGATTTGTTAGTGCAGTATGTCTATCGCCTCCGTCATCTCAAGACCGTAGCAGAAATAGTTTAATTCTAGGTTTTATTGTAATATCTAGTTTAGAAAGGCAAGGTGGCATAACTGAAAATAAGGAGAACCTCCTTATATCCTTTGCCTATAAATAGGAGCCTTAGGGTTTCATTTAGGAACTTTTGCCATTTGGAGACTTGAAGAGCTTTAGTGTTAGAGAGAGAAACTAGACAGAGAAAGTAGAAAGAGAAAGGCAAAAGGTGATTCGAGGTGCTTGTATCTTTCATACGTTTTATAGAATCACAGATTGAGTACATTCGTGTGTTCGGTCACGTTCGTGTACGGATTCCACACGTTACACGAGTCGGTTCGCAATCGAAACGGAGTCGAAACCGGGACCTACAAGTGGTATCAGAGCAGGAGCTCGATTGCACGGATCAAACGCACGATTTCGCACAGAAATTCATCAGATTCAGAGTTGATTGCATTCAGATTTGTCAAAATTTCTTCACTTTCTCATCTACTCACGTTTTTAACTGAAAAACGCCAAATTAAACGACTTTTTACGGATAAAAATTGCTAAAATTTGGATATGTTGTGCGAAAATACGTGATCTATAAGCCTACAAATTTTCAGATCTTAATTCAAAGCCGTTTGAGAGAAATCTAAAATTTTGTGTTCGAAAAAGTTGATAAAATGGTTACTGTTGCTGTTCATGTTCACTTGAATGCTAACCGATCGGACAGCTGACCGATCGGCTAGCTAACCGTTCCAAAGATTTCTTTACAATTCATTTAATCGTTGACTTTGACTTCCCAGCCGAACGGACAACAAACCGTATCTCTGCACTTCATTAAAAGGTGTTTGACTTTGTTGACTGCTGACCGATCGGACAGCAGTCCGATCGAACGTCTGTCCGTTCCAAAAACACCTGACTTTATAAATTGTTTGACTTTGTTGACTGCTGATCGATCGAACAGCTGTTAGATCGAACACCTGTCCGTTCCACTGCCATACATTTAAGTCTTTGACTTTGTTTGACATAACCGATCGGACAACTGTCCGAACGGCTAGCATCCCAGCCGAACGGTCAGCAAATCGTTTCAAAACACCTCACTTGTTCTGTTTCTAGTCAACTTTTAGTCAACAAAGTAACCTACAGTCATTAATTCATACTTCATTAATCACAAGATGCATATGAATTAGATAGAATCAAGTGTGTCGGCCATTTTGCATGTGAGTTAAAAATAGGTGGGATATTTGGTATCATTGCTACACGTGAATTGTTAGATGTCAGAATGAATATGATGATCTATTAACTAAAGTCAAGAACCATGTGAATTGTCAGTTTCATTAATAGCTCATGTGAATTTAGTCATTGTTTACAAATATCATTGCATGTGATGTTTAATTACAAGATCAGTTTACATGTGAAAATATTAAAGACGTTGTCGGAAATTAATTGAGTCGATGTGCAGGTGATGTTCTTTTGAAAGTCAAGCTCTTTGTTGAAGTGTCAATACGCCAACCGATCGATCAATTTTTGTCGTTTTGTGACATCAAACGAACAGCTTTGTCCCAACCGTTCGGCTAGCATCCCCAACCGTTCGGCTAGCATCCCCAACCGATCGGACAGCATATTTTGTCGTTTTGTGTCAGCCGATCGAACAGAGGGTCGAACGATTTGCCACTTTAGTCAAGTCAAAACGTCAGCCGATCGGACAGCATATTTGTCGTGTAGTGCCAGCCGATCGGACAACTATCCGATTCAAGAATCCCAGCCGATCGGACAACAATCCCGTCCGATCGAACAGCATTTCCACCCGATCGGACAACTGTGTCACGAGATTATTTTCATTGTTGATTTTTTCGGATACCCGTTCGATCAAGTTGTTTAATATTTTTAAACTGATCGTTTGTTTGTTTGTGATTCAGGAGATTAAAGATTTACAAGGGGAGAATATCAAGAAGAAGATTTAAAATGTCAGGAGATAGTGCTCATGATATTTGGTGGAGAAGAGATTATGCGAGATGGGAAATTGACAAATTCAGATAACCATTCAAGGAAGCACAAAGAGCCAAAAGATGGAATGATGAACTGGAGTGTGTTAGTGCATAACGTCTGTAGCTTCCGTCAGCATGTAGTCATATTTTGTATTCTGTGTTTATGTATATTGTTTGTATGTATGTAGATAGCATGACAACTCAGGAGTAGGTTTTGTATGTAAAAGTGTTGGTTGGTACTTGTTCAACCCGTCCGGATGACAATACGTACAGATGGTAATACGCATGGATGACTTATCCGCACGGATAAGTCATACGCACGTATAAGTCATACGCACGGGTAAGTCATACGCACGGGTGAGTCATACGCACAGATAGCCCACCCGTACGTACAACACTTCTTAGTCTTTTGAGGTTGTCTATAAATAGGAGGTCCGGTGCAACTTTGTTAGAACTTTTGACACGCACGGATAGTCTATACTTCTACTGGATCTTTGTAACTTTCAGAAAACTCAATAGAAAGAACAGACAAGCAGTTAAACGTTGAATTTTGTGTTGAACAAATCTGTGATTCGTCATAATGGATTCCGCACATTAGACGAAGTCGATTCATCTTGTTCCTTACGATCAGATCCTGTATCAACGGGACCAACAAGTGGTATCAGAGCATCCAGGGAGCTGAATCGAGATCAACAACACTGAATTCACCGGAATTCAAGTTTTATTCGCCGATCAAAGTCAAATTTCACCGGAGATTTGACATCTGTTGCCGATTTGAATCAAATTTCACCGGAAATTTGACAGATTTCTTCTACTCCTACTTAGTTTTTGCATTCGTTCTTCATTCGTCATCATAAAATCAGAAAAACTTAAAATTGAGCAAGAATCTACGGTTAAAATTTGATAAAATTGATATAAATTGATTCGCAATCATTCAAAGTATAATCCTACTTAGTTTCATAATCAGATTCAACCTAAAACTAAATCAAATTCATCAAAAACCATGTTTAGCTGTTCGTATTTAATGACGTCATTCACTCGTGCGGACAGTTGTCCAAACGGATTGGATTAGTTAGTTACTACAAGTTGTTTGCTGACATCATAATTGTTACACGCACGGATTACAACCCGTGCGGATAACCTGAAAAGTCAAAAGGTCAAAGTTATTCATACGTACAACCATCCGAGCGGATCATTATCCGTGCGGATAACCTCTGTCATTCGTCCGGATAACTACTCGGACGGATCATCATCCGATTCAAGTGTTTGAAATTTTTAGAATTAGTAAAAATTGTCTAAGTGTTTGAAAATTGTTTAAGGTATTTGAAAATGGAAGAATTCATGAATCCCTTCAGTGAGATGTATGCTTTCGCGGGTAACTCCGGAGACGATACTTCCAACCATTCAAATGATAATCCGAACCCGAAGAAAACTTTGTCTGATGCCCTAAGTGTTGAAAGCGCATATGGTACTTATAACAAACCACCAAAGCTAATGGCAATCGAAGAGTATAATCGGTGGGCAAAAAGATTTGATGAGTGGCTGAAAGCATTCGCGTATCCAAGCTGGAAAAGTTTAAAGAACGGTTTTGCAGCCGGTAGACAAGATTGCGAGAATCTGTCAGAAACTGAAGATATAGAAAACTTTGTTGCTGAACAAAAGTGCGTGGCCTTGATTCATCAGTCTGTGAGAGACGACATTATTTCACTAATTGAGTACACAAACGCAAAAGATCTATGGGAAAAGTTAAAAATAAAATGTGTAGGAAGTACTGAAATAGTCAAAAACAAAAAGAAACTGTTGAGAAAAAAGTTTGATTTGTTTGGATGTTTAAAAAATGAATCTGTTTGTAAAATGATTGAGAGATTTGGACACCTAAAGTTGGAATTAGCAAGACACGGAATTCTCTATCCTCAAGAGGAGCTAGTTGACAAACTGTTCGATTCACTACCAGAGGAGATGGATTGGCAGTACTATGCATTGATGTTGAAGAATACAATCAAAGCTGAAGATCTGACTGTTGACTTGCTGATTGAAAGACTAGAGAGTCATGAATTGGAGATAAAGAAAACACACAAGATAAATCATCCATCATACCAACAAAACATGGAGCTGTACTATCCGAAGAGTATGATTCCCAAGAATGTTTTTCCAAGAACTGCTTTCTCCGCTGAAAATTCAAACCTTTCAAGTAAAGAAAGTCCAAGTTCAAACAATGGTTTTCATGGAGGTTTTTCATCGAATATTCCAAGCCAGGGATCTTCTTCAAATTCTTCAAGTCAACAACAATCTGTTCCAAAGAACGTGTTTCAATGCAACATTGCGGTGGATTTGAAGAATGCTCAGAATTTTGATGAGGAGTCGGCCAAACAGCAGATGATCTTTCTAGAATCTGTGTTAGAGTCGTATGAAGGGTTAGTAGCTGGGAAGATAGGTAACACCAATCTGACAAAAGAAGATTATGATCAGATTGATCCCGAGGAAATGGAGCTGATCGATATTCGTTGGGCTATGGCCAGTGCTGTTCGTCGAGCACAACGTTTCATGGAAATTACCGGAAGGAAGACAATTGGTGGTGCATCTACCAAGCTGGGGTTTGATAAGTCCAAGGTGACGTGCTTCAAATGTAAGCAGAAAGGTCACTTCAAACGAGAATGCAGAAATGCATATGCTGATGAGTCAGAGAACCCTTTCAGAGATGATTACTACAAGAAAGCAATTTATCACCAGAATAAATCTGAGCCGCCTAGATTGAAGCAGGTTGAAGACAACAAAGAGAAATCTAGAGCTCTTGCTGTGATCCATGATGATGAAGGTTTTGATTGGAGCGAACTGTTACCAGAGGAAGATGCGGTGGGTTATGCATTTGTGACGAAGATTGTTCCTTTTAAAGACAATAGAACTGAAGAAGAAAAGTTCGTCAACCGAATAATGAAAGCCCAAACCAGGATGAGCAGAATTTATAACACATACAAAGAAGCTAAAAGAGCTAAGAGATGGGATGCCGACAGAGAATGTTATCTTGATCCACAAGGAAACATTGCAGTTGACCCAGATTCCATTAGTGTTGATGCTCTCACCCAACAATTTGCCGAGGAAGAAGAAGCTAGACAAAGAGAATGGTGGGGAGGTGGTGATGAGAAACTAGTAGAGAAAGAAGAAAAAGTCAAAGAAGCAGAACAGAAGCCAAAGTCAAAGAATGCTGATGATGGGATCATTGATACATCACAAGAGTTAACGGCTGAAAACTTGAGGAAGATGGCTGAAAAAGTTCTTGCAGCCAAGGAACTTGAGGTAGTTTCTAGTTCTGGAACTGAGTCCAAAAACAAGGTCAGTTCAAATGGTACTCTTGAGTCAGGTAAGAAAGTTAAATCTGAAAATGACTGCAAAAATTGCATGAAAGAGTGCAAAGTTTGTAGTACAATCACTTACCTCAATGGTAAGAAGGTTGAAGAGTTGACTAGTAGAGTCAAAAGTGTTGAAAATCAAATCTTAAACCGTGATAAAATGTTGAAAGCTTCGAATGATAGATCAAAAGAATTAGCTGAGAAAATTGAAAATGATAAAAATGACATAGAAAGAATAAGAAAAGAAAACAAAAAGTTGATTCTTGAAAATCGTAAAATTTCTGAAAATTTTGAGAAGCTAAAGCGAACGGTTAAAGATTCTGATGACAGAAATGGTAAAACAACGAAAGAAAATCTTCAACTATCAGGGGTTCTTAGAGTAAAGGAAGAGTTAATCAACCAACAACTTGAGGAAATTGCGAAATTGAAGCTTCAGTTTGAAGAAGCTAAGATTGAGAATGAGCGTATTAATTTGAAACTGAGCAGTTACAACTCTGCAAGCTTTGTTTTGCAACACATTGTTCCAAAACCTATTGGGAAAAACAAAGCTGGCGAAGATGTATACTGTGATGGAACTGGGGTGGGGTTTCATCAAGTTCCGCCACCTGTCCTAAACAATTTTTCAAAAAAGCAACCAGGGTTGGTTAATGATGAAGTTGAAACAAATGAGATAAAACTGCCAGATTCAATTGATGTGACATTTTCTTCATCATCATCTGATGATAGTGTTCAAACCGAGATCATTAAAGGCATGGCTGAAAGTGTCTTGGATAGTGATTCCACTGAAGATGAAGAATGTTTTCTGAACAATTACATTCCGAAACCAAAATCTAAAAACAACTTAGATGATGAATCGGGTCTTGTGATGTACAAGATGTCTAGTTTTGATAAGTTGTATTCAGACTTTGAGTTTCCTCTGGAGAATGTTAATGTGAGCAAATTGAAAAACGTTTTCAAATTGGTTGAAATTGATTTGTCTGAAGTAGAAGGTTTGAAACAGACAAAGAGGCAAATGAGTTTTGACAAAGATAAAGCTTACTATAAAAAACCTATTATTCCACCACGTTTTTCAAACAACAATCGCAATAAATGGTCAGGAGGATATCAGGGTAGTAAGAATTATTAGAAAAAGAATGTTCAGAACAAGAAGTTTGTTGTGAAAAAGGTGTTTGTGAACAGTTCAAGTTCACTTTCTGATGAGGAGTCTGAAATTTATTCAAAAACAAACAAAGAATTCTTTGAAAAGAAGGCCTCACAGCCTCAGTCTGAAGGATCAAGTCGGGTAGTTGACACTCGAACATGCTTCAAATGCAATCAAGTTGGACATATTGCACGAAAGTGTATCAACTTGAAGCCTAAGACTGAAACTGTGAAGAATTCTATCAAGAAAGATGTTGTGAAAGGAAAGGCTCCATTGATTGTTGAGAAAAATGTTTTGAAAAATAAAAACACCAAGATCAAAACTGAACCTGTTAAGAATTCGACATCTAAAAGAAAGCAAAAGTTGTTGATCAATAAACTTGGAAGCCAAAAGTTGTTGAAAAGAAAGCAAATTCACCAAAGGTGTCTGAAACTGAAAAATCATCATCTTCAACGAAGAAGATGTATGTACCTTTGGATTTTTATGAGAAACAAAAATCAACTTCTGAAAAGAAGTATGTGGTGAAGAAAAATCAACCAACTGGTCAACTTCAAAAAGATGAATTGTTCTTCTTCAACGAAGTTGAAGTTGGGACTGCTGAAAGCTTAAAAATGAATGATAAAAACTTTCCGCCACTTTACACTACAAAAACTCACATTAATATCCAGTTACCCGAGTCAAAAGAGGCTTGGGTAGCATCAAAATCTCATTAAATGCTTTTGATATGTGCAGGAGCTTCCTAGATCCGTTTCACGTTGGATTATGGATAGTGGAGCTTCTCGGCACATGACAGGAAAGACAGCGCTGTTGTATGATGTCAGAAATATCAATGGAGGATATGTAGGGTTCGCTGGTAACCAAGGTGGTAGAATTGTTGGTGAAGGAACGTTATCCAACGGGATCGTCACGTTTGAAAGAGTTAACTACATTGCTGAGCTGGAAAATAATCTGCTAAGTATCTCGCAGATTTGTGACCGGATGTATACTACTCACTTCACAGACAAAGAGTGTTTGATTTTGAAGCCAGGCTTTGTTATTCCTGAAGAATGGATTATCATGAGAGCTCCTAGAGTGAATGATCTGTATGTTTTAGACATGACTGTAGCAACTACAACAACGGGTCAATCACACTGTTTTGTTTCTAGAGCAACGGAGAAAGAATCAAAGTTGTGGCATCGTAAGATGGGGCACATTCATCTTCGTAAAATGAATCATCTGGTGCATAATGATTTGGTTCTGGGAGTTCACATTAAAGGTTTCCATCTAGAAAAAGAGTGCATTAGTTGCATGAAAGGCAAGCAAAAGAAAAAGTCACACCCCAAAAAGCAAGTCAATTCAGTCTCAAGACCTTTGGAGAGACTTCACATGGATCTATTTGGTCCTGTGAATGTCAAAAGTATTACAGGAGAACTTTATTGTCTTGTGGTTACTGATGATTATTCCAGATTTTCATGGGTATCATTCTTGAAGACGAAAGAGGAAACATTTGACAGTTTAAGGGGGTTGTTAAGAAAGATTGAAAATTTGTACCAAAGGCATATCAGAAGAATTAGAAGTGATAATGGTACTGAGTTCAAGAATAACAAGATGGAAGAATATTGTGATGAAAGAGGTATCTTGCATGAGTTCAGTGCTCCGTACACTCCGCAACAAAATGGAGTAGCAGAACGTAAAAGCAGGACGCTGATCGAAACGGCCAGAACAATGCTTGCTGATTCAAAGTTACCGATAAATTTCTGGGCAGAAGCAGTCTCCGCCGCATGCTATACACTCAACAGAGTTCTCACTGTCAAGAAATTCAACAAAACATGCTTTGAGTTGATCAATAACCGAAAACCAAATTTGAAGTATCTTGAACCGTTCGGGTCACCCTGTACTGTTCTAGAACCTTTTGGAAAGTTTGGTCCGAAGAGTATTGAAGGTATATTCATAGGATATGCAAGTCCATTACGACGAGTCTTCGTTCCAAGTCTGAAGCGGATTATTGAAGCTCAAAATGTTGAGTGTCAAGGTCATACAATGCCTCCACAGAATCCTGGCGACTCATGGCGTTTTAATTATGATACTTTGTGGGAGTCCTTCAACATGGAGGAAGAACCAGAGTTCTTTGATGAGTTGGATATTCTGAGAGAATATGAAGATTCAGATGAAAGATTTCCAGCAGAAACTTATCGAAAAGGACAAGCTTCAAATGATGATGAGGCGGGTCCAAGCAATGCTGGAGAACATGACGATATTGAAAATGAAGTTGCTCAAGAAGATCAGACGTTAGAGAATGATAATCAAGAATCTGAAAACAGTCCAATATTCGATCGTGATGATTCAGACTCTGAGGGGGAGCTAATCCAGTTTTCAAATCAAACTATTCCAGTCAGTGAACAAGTTGCTAATCAAAACGTTACAAATTTGGAGAGTGAAGTAGATGTTTTAGGCGAGGTGATGCCAAGAACGCTTTCTTATCATCCAGAGGAACTGATAATCGGAGAACTGCAATCAGGCGTCCGCACTCGAAGACAGCTTGATCAAGGACTTACATGTTTTTATACAAAAGTTGCTCCTTTACAAACTGAATTTTCATTAAGTTGCTTTATCTCGCAGATAGAACCAAGGACGTACAAAGAGGCGCTTACTGAAGATTCGTGGGTAAATGCAATGCAGGAGGAGTTAAGCCAATTCGAGAAGTTAGGTGTGTGGAAGCTAGTAGATTTGCCCAATGGTCACCGGAAGATTAATACCAAATGGGTGTTTAAATGCAAGAGGGATGATCGAGGAGTTATCATTCGAAACAAAGCTCGACTCGTTGTCCAAGGTTTCAGTCAGCAGGAGGGGATAGATTTCACCGAAGTATATGCCCCTGTCGCAAGACTTGAAGCAATCAGAATCTTCCTTGCGTTTGCATCGTGGAAAGGATTTAAAGTTTTTCAGCTAGATGTGAAGTCGGCGTTTCTCTACGGTAAAGTGAAAGAGGAGGTTTATGTCGGGCAGCCACCGGGCTTCACCGACCCAATTCACAAAGACAAAGTTTATCTCCTTGATAAGGCGTTGTACGGCTTACATCAGGCCCCGAGAGCTTGGTATGAGACCTTGTCTCAACATCTGTTAGCCAACCACTTCATTCGAGGAAAGATAGACGCCACTATGTTCACAAAAGAAGTCGACGGGCATCTTCTGATTGTCCAAATTTACGTGGACGACATAATTTTCGGGTCTACAAATGAACAACTCTGCAAAGATTTTGAACAAGTTATGAAGCAGAAGTTTGAAATGTCTTCAATGGGTGAGATGAAGTTCTTCTTGGTACTTCAAGTTGATCAACTTCCCGAGGGAACTTTCATACATCAAACAAAATACGTTCATGATGTTCTGGAGAAATTCAGGATGTCAGGAATGTCACCAATGTCCACCCCATTAGCGATGAGTCATGGGATAAACCCTGATCTCACCGGAGAGAAGGTAGATGAAACATTATATCGCTCCATGATCGGCTCGTTAATGTACTTGACGGCATCAAGACCGGATATTATGTACCCAACTTGCCTCGCAGCTCGATTTCAGTCAAATCCTAGAGCTTCGCACATAGTAATTGTGAAAAGGATTCTACGCTACCTGAAAGGAACTCCATCTCTGGGGTTGTGGTATCCAAAAGTTGGCGATTTCACGCTCGAAGGATACTCGGATTCTGATTTCGGATGCTGCAAAGTGAATGCTAAATCAACAACAGCGGGGTGCCAGTTTTTCGGACCACGATTGGTCACCTGGCAATGCAAGAAGCAGACCTCTGTCGCTTTATCCACTTGTGAAGCTGAATATGTATCTGCTAGCAGCTGCTGCTCTCAGATCTTGTGGATCCAGCAACAGATGCGAGACTACGGTTTGCAATTTCTTAACTCCCCTATCTTTGTTGATAATGAGGCAGCAATTAACATAACAAAAAATCCTGTTCATCACGCTAAAACGAAACACATTGAAATTCGTCATCACTTCATCCGAGACTGTTTCGAGAAGAAGTTGATACGAATAGAAAATATCCACACCGATGAACAAAAAGCTGACTTACATACCAAAGCATTTGACAAAACACGTTTTAAATATCTTTTGAAACTTAATGGTATGAAGCTACTATCGGATGCAGAGGAAATCATTGGCGTTGATGAAGGTACCACTGTAGATGATGTTGAAAAACAATCTGCAATGGTTTGTCGAATTTTTACTTGTTTTGGTTTTTAGGGGGAGATAGTAGTTTATTTTCAGAAAATACAAAAACAATAAAAAATTCGAAAAAGCCAAAAACATGTAGAATATTTCAAAAACCCAAAAACATGATAAAATTTCAAAAAGAGTTTGTGTAAAAAGGGAAAATGATAGTACATCAGCTAGACGGTTACAGTACGCTAAAGAAATGGAAAGTTTAAATGCGTTAAACAGTCTCACTGATGATGTGTTGATAGGTTTTTACACATTTAGTAAGTCTGTTCGAGATATAAACCTAAAATCTTACTTGCTTATTTCGTGGGGAACACTACTTGGATATATAGGTAACCCCTGAAATTTCGTTTGAAAGGTCTCATAATCTGATATACTAGGTCTTTATACTCAATGATGTCTGGGGTATTATTCCGGGACTTCTGCTGAACGGTAGTTCTGACCTAGTCCTTGGATAATACTTTCTGCAAATGCTTGAAACATAGCATAAACCCTCAGCATGCCGATGAAACAATAAAATTGATAGTCGCTGCTGTTGTAGCTAAAAGATCCTCTAAAGCGGACATTCCGTAAAGTCGAAGCTGATATCTCTCTGCGTATACGGAAGTATCGACCTGAGATCCCTCGGCCCTCGCATACCTAATTTATGTACAGATATCATTGTAGTATACTCACCTGTAAGATTGATTATTGGGATTCTGGATACGGGAGTATATTCAAGAGGTGGGACACGCGTATAAGTTTAAGTCTCTAAAATACTAAATCAGTATCCTGAACAGATTGAAATGTGTGTAAGAATTTAAGTGGATCAGCATATCGACAATCGAAGTGAATTGCTTAATGTTTGGCATGAAATCAAGCTTAATGGTACTTGTAACTTGTCGGAAGCTAATATGATTCCCTAACACGCTCACCAAAAATATGTTTGTAAATAGTTTATTTTTACTATTCTTATATTCTGTTTTTCATTTCTAGTCTAATTGCTTCATTAAAAATCCCAAAAAGATTTTATTTTTCTACTTTATTTTCCGACAAACCAAAGTGGAGAGTTGATCTTCGGATTCGAAAGTGATAGAAGATGCAGGAAGTTTCTGGGATGGAAGATGAGTTTGGAGCTAATCATAACTAATCTATATTTGAAAATGTCAAACACAAGTTCATTAAGTTGATACTTGTAATTTTTCAGAAAAATGATTGATCAAAAATTCCAAAAGTCAGCATGTTTTGTTTCAGTTCGGTCATTAAGTTGGACTTGGTCGACAAATTAAGTACCTTGGGTCATTAATTTGAACCAAGCAACTTAAGTGGATTTCTAAAATCTGAAAAAATTTGAGAAAAATCAATGTTTCCATTAAAAAGGTTAAGTGTGTTTCATTCGGATGTTCATCCGGACGGATAGCCATACGCACGGATGGTAATCCGCACGGGTGACAATACGGGTCTGTTGATAGTATAAATAGAGGGTCAAAGAGTCAGTCAAAGTTATCCGCACGTACAATACTCTTTCTCTCTCACCAGCACTTCAACCTTCTGATTTCGGAATTCTTTGCACGGATCTTTGTTTTCGTTGGTTTGCACAACATTAGCAATGGCAAAGGTATGTTTTTCTAACTCAAATCTGCTATAATCCGTTGTTTGATAACTGTTCATATCGTATCGTTTTTTTCAGAGCTTTTATCTTAGATCTAGCCTGTGTTAGTCTGTTCTGTCATGAATAAATCATAGGGTTTTGTTCGGAATGATTAGATCTAGAGTTTTACCGGTTTAATTTTTGTTATAACATGTTTAAATCTTGTAGATCTGATGTTTGGACGGTACGAAGTGTCGGCTAGGTTTATGTGAAATTAAGTTGTGAATAGGAAGTTTTAGACAACATTGAACATAGGGTTTTGATCGCGTTGACATCCTCTGTGTAGATCTGTGTTCAATTTTAGGATTTGCCTTAGAAAATTTTTGATGTTTAAAAACTGTTCTTCATCTGAGATTTGTATCCGCACGCATAACTTGTACACACGGATGACAATCTGGGCACATGTTGTACGCACGGATGGCAATCCGGGGTAATGTCAGGCTGTACGCACGGATGACAATCTGGGCACATGTTGTACGCACGGATGGCAATCCGGGGCAATGTCAGGTTGTACGCACGGATGACAATCCAGGGCAATGTCATGTTGTACGCACGGGTAGCTTATCCGCACGGATAACTTATCCGCATGGAGAACTCATCCGTACGGATAAGTCATCCGCAAGGATAACCCTTTTAGTGTCAAAAAACGTGCAGATAACCCTTCAATTGACAATCCATATGGATAATCTTTCACAAAGCATAGAAAGTTTTTCTTTGTTAGAATATTTTGAGATCCCAAAATTATTTCTCAAATGAATAAAATTTCTGCAGGATTGGGATAAATCTCATAATATTTATTGTGTGTTGGATAAAGAGTTTACCGAAAACACAATAGTTCAAGATGTTGCGAAATTCTTAAGAGAAAGCAGAATCTCTAAGGCTTTAACTGATAAGACTGTAGCATATGAATCTCATGTGAAACGATTTTGGAGTGCTGTAAGATATGAAGAGAGTGATAAAACTATTCATTCTGCTGTATCAAAGAAGGATGAGGATGGAAAAGATATAGATTTGGAAATGAAAGTAACAGTTGGTGATATAAGGAGAGTGTTGAATTTAGGAGACACTGATAGCGACCCAATCATTGTTTCTGAACGTCTTGTAAAAGGGATATGGTGTAGAATGGGTTTTGCGGGAAGTGTAAATGGAAAGATGCAGAAAACAAGTTTCAGTCACGCTTACAAATTCTTGGCTCATTGTATTATTCATGCATTGTCACACAGAAAGGGTGGATATGATGAAACTCAAGATTATATCATGAATATCATTGCTTGTCTTGTCCTGAACAGACCGTACAATGTTTCTCAAGTAATTTTTGATTACATGACGGAGAATGTAAAGGATGGAAGCAAGAGGTTCCTTTTGTACCCTAGGTTTGTCCAGATGTTGATAGATGATCAGTTTGAAGGTTTAGGAAAGAGAAGTAACAACATTTTGGGAATGAGGCATATGTCACCAGACACAATCAGCAGGTTGATCAAGGGTCCAAATCCAGGAGCAAAAAGAATGATATGCAAAATTTCAAATCCAAATTATGTAGCTCCAGAAAATGATGCATGGAGACATGAAGATAGTAATTCTGATAATGAAGATGACAAGATGAGTTTGTTCTTTAAGAAAGATACTAGATGGTGGTGCATCAAGGATGGAAAGAGAAAGAGAACTCCAAAGACGTCCCCTGCAGTTTCTATTCCGAAGAATGTAGAAAAGGGTATTGTGAAAGGGGGAGTCTTAAGGAAATTAGAATTTTATA
>JARYGA010040600.1:0-42866 GCA_030545235.1 Helianthus tuberosus
CGCGTGATATGAGTTGTTGGAACAGGTACATATGTAGAGGGGTTGAGTTTATAATATTACTTGGAGTTTAAGGTTCCTGCTGACAAGTGGTTATATCATAAGGGCTGGAAGTGATAATGTAGAGGGGCTGCGATCTTCATGTGTCATTGTTGAGGGTTCAAAGTGTAAAATTAAAAGGTTGGTGATATACAAAGGAGTATGATGTGCGCAGATGGATTTTTACTCCCAATAATTTCACCCCAAATTTCTTTCATAATGCTCTCTGTTCGTTCAAGGCAGCAGATCTATTGCAGTGATGATATGATCGAGATTCAGTATGAATCTTGTTCAAGTGTTGATCGGATGGTGGTGGCCTCGGTTCTTATTGTCACGATTATTTCTCTGGTTCTTTCACTTTGATTCTTTCTGCATCTTGTGAGAATTTTAGGGTTATTTATTTGTTGCTGTTGAAGATTGAAAGTAGTCTCTCGGTTGTATATTGTGAGAGATCGTCTTCTAGTTGTGATAATCATCAGTGGATGATTATCCAGTTGTTCATTCATGTGTTGTTTCATCTCTCATCTGTTAAAGAGAGATTGAGTTTCTGAGTATGATGATCATCACTTGTATTTCTGTATTTTTTGTATTAGATCTTACATAAGTAAGATCTAGGGTTTGGGGGGTGTTTTTTCAGTTTGGGTTAAATAATAAAGTTTTACGTCATGTTTTGTCGCTTCTCTTGTGTCTCGTGTGTTGTTTGCTATTTGTATCGATCTTTCTTACCGTTTTTGACATGGTATCAGAGCTATAAAGCTCCAATTTATGATTCTTCCGCTGTGGTTTATTAGTTTCGGTTTTAGGGTTTGAGGTTTCGTTTCTATCTGATTCTGGAATTGATAAATGTTCTTGGTGATTAAATCAAGGTCGTGTGTGTATTTGTTAAAATCTGGTGAAGTTCTGTTCGGTCCTGTTAGTTCTCGGTCCTGTTAGTCTCACTTTATGTTATTCTCAACAGATTCCCTCGGTTTCTACTTTCTAAACATTTTTGTTTGATATTTTTCACTCATTCTCTTGTGTTTCATGTTGTTCTTTGTGTTTGTGTTGAATTCTCATACCATTTGACATTAGCTCGTGTCTGATTTCTTGGGGTTTCCGCTGTGTTGTGTGTTTTTTTTTTTCTGTCTGGTCCATTTTGATCTGTTTCTTGAAGTATGTGCAGGTGCGGATCTGGTATAATCAGTTGTGTTGGTTTTTGATGTGACACAAATCCTTGTTAGGGTTTGTTGGAGGTCAAGAAGGTGTTATATCATCTGCTGTTTCTCAAAACCTGTGTTGGTCTCTGAACCCTAGAAGGTTTAGGGCAAACTAACCAGGTGGTTTTTGTGTGTTGATCAATTCTTGTAGTTTTTGAAAACTACAGTTCTGATCCATTTTCTTTGGAAGTTTTTTGCCATCGCTGTAAGATCGTTCTTACCCTTTCCTTTTATTTCTGTTGTTGGATTAGTTGAAGTCGGGGTAGTAAGGACTGGCATTTTTTTATTGTTGTAGTCTATGTAGTTAGTGTGTGGCTCCTGTATAAAGACCTGTCCAGGCACTATAAGTGATGACCTGGAATCTGGACACTGATACAGCTTCGCCTTAGGGTTTTGCGTCTTGTTTGGTTATTTTCTCTTGTAGTTAGTTGTCTGTCTGTTAACCTGTGTTCTCGTGTGTGCAGTTGGAGGAGTTTCTTATTATTTGGTTTAGTCAATGTTTGTTTGGCTATAATTGTGGTTCATTGTAATTGTTTAAACCTGTCATCTTGAATGTTGGTTCTGCCTTATGTGTTTTTTCTCTTGTGTAAGAGATAGTTTTTTCCTTGACTTAGATCAAGTAATCATTCATTTTTGTCTTGAACAATGTATAAATGTTTTTGGCCATGATCAATGTATGTCTTATTGTATGGTTAGTCGAACTATATGGTTTGAGTGTTTCTAACCACTTTTTTTTATCAAGTTTGTTCTTGATGTCTGTGTATGCCTAGCTATGAGATCTATATGTTGAGGATCTTTGTCTTGTATGTTGTTAAATGTCTTTTATTCGCAGTCTTGATGTCTGCTTGTCTTTGATCTTGTTTGTATGGTTAGTTTGAGCTATGTGGTTCATGTTTAACCGTTGGTATTGTCAAGATTATTCTGTATTTGTGACAGCCTTGTATGTTATATCTTGTGAGGTGTTTTTGGTTGCAAAATATGTTATTTTGTGATTTTGTTTGGCTGTGTCTTATTGTTGTGTTGTTCTTGTCTTGTGTGTGAGATATTAAATCATGTGATTTTGTATTTCATGTTTGTTTAGGCTGAATTTGTTGTCTAATATAGAAGTGTGTACTTCTTGTTTATCAGTCTTGGTATGATTCTTGTGATTCAGTATTTCGTGAAAAGTTTTTTCTAATAAAGTCAAATTAGACTTTGAGTTCTTCACAAGTATTGTCTTTCGGTCTTGGTATCATATTCTTAAAAATCGTGTGATTTTTGGTTAAATGATATATATGTGGTATTGTTGATAGACTGTGTGGTTCATTGATCAATTAGAATATGCTTTCTAGTTGTTTGTTATCTCACTTGTTTTGTATATGTATGAATCATGTGATTCAATGTTGTCTTGTTATGTTGCTAGTGTCTTTGTGTAGAAAATTGCTCTTGTATGTTATGACTGCCATGTTTGTCTCTTTGTGAGTAGTTCTTAGTTCTATGATTCTTGTCTTGACGGGATTATTCTGCATTATGTGACAATTTATTTGTCTTCAACACTGTTAAAACGTTTGTACGCGTGATATGTCATTAAACATATCTTCTAATTCAATTAGGTCTTATGAAGTTTGTTAACAAGATTGTTTCTTGAATATATGAAATCTTTGTATGTATTTGTCTTCCCTAAATCATTTTTGTGTTTTTTAGGGTTTGTCTTGGATCTTTGTTCATGTCAACTGTTGAGTAGATAGATTTGTATATCTTCACTTTGCTTTGGTGTGAAGATCATCTGTGTATATCTTCATATTGTTTTTTTGTGTAAAGAATGTGTGTATTTTTTAAGTCTATATGTGTAGGGTAATTTTTAGTGTGTCTTGTGTTTAATCCTAATGTCTTGATGATATTGTTGTAGGATTTTGTTGTTTGACCAAAAATTATTATGTTTGTTTAAAACTCTGTTTTCTGGTTAGTTGAACCGTGTGGTTAACTTGTTTTAACCAGTTGTATTTTCAAGATATTCTTGATATTCTAGCAGTTGTATTTTCAAGATATTCTTGATATTCTAGCAGTTGTGTATGTTCTCTTGTGTGAGATATGTTTTTTCTTTGATCGCAAAAGTGTAATTTTTGTGTTAATCTAGTGTTGTTGTGGCTGTAAAGTTGTAATCTGATGTCGAGTCGTGTGATTTTTTTATCAGATTTAATTGAATCATGTGATTCGTGTCTTTGTAAAGTTGTAAAAGTTTTTGGATTCATCAAATTAGTCTTTATGTTCTTTACAAGTTGTATGACATGGATCCTGTTTTTTTTTGTCCAGATCTTGTTCATAGTTTTGGAGCCTGAAAGTCGTGTGACTATTTGTTTATCGTATATGCCGTGGTGTTGAAAGTGTTACAAAATCTGGTGATTCTTTGTTGTTTTATAAGATAGTTTTTGATTTGTTTTTTGGCACATGTGTTTGTGATATTATCTAAGAATCATGTGGTTCTTTTTATTTCGTTAGTTCTGGTATTTCTGCTACTACTGAATAATCTTGTAGTTTTTTTTCTCTGGTCACTATATAAGTGCTCTCTGATGTGTTTTTATGTCTTAATTGTGTGTTGTATATGTATGGTCATGTTTAGGACAATGATTGGTAGTGTCTTTAAACAAAGTCTTAAACAATGGTTTATGTTGATTCGACAGAGCTATGTGTTAGTTGTCAGAGTCGTATATATAAAAAAAGTTTTTTTTTTATGATTGAATAAGGATGTATATATAAAGTGAGTTTTTTGTTTTTGCATTGAAAAAAGAAAAGAGCTAGAATGTGTTTCAAGAGGGCTTGTAGAAATATATTTTTAGAAGGGAACTTTCTTATATCTTTTGTTGTTTTTTTCTTGTTTGTGTCTTTTTTTTTCTTGAAATTTCAGTCTTGTTATCTACTTGCTCTCAGGTTTGTAATAAAGACAAATAAAATTGATGGTTGGTATCCTAGAGGAACATAAATCTTGAAGACTAGCATCTGTCAATTAATGTGTTTCATGGAAATTACTATATATCTTTGTTCTCTACAATCTTGGGACTAAACATGCTTACTTCAAGTTGTGTTTTTAAAAAAAAAAAGGGGATATCACTTTTTGAGGGAATGTTGTTTTTCGTTTGTTCAACCCCAAGATTGAGGGGGGATGTTGAAAATGCAAGATTATATCAATCTTGAGTTGACCAAATTGTTGCAAGTCTCTTATGTTTTGGTTACGTTTTTGCAAGCTATGAAATGCATATGTTGTTATTAAATGATTATGGTTAACATTTATTGTGATGATGGTGCTGCTGTGTTATGGTTGGGCTTATGTTTGGGCTCAAGTGTTCAACTGGGATTTATTGACTTGTATAACAAATAAATGAAGGGGGAGTGTTAAAAAATATAAGTATGGTTATATTATCATTTATTTGTTATAAATGGTTTATTTAACGCGTGATATGAGTTGTTGGAACAGGTACATATGTTGAGGGGCTGAGTTTATAATATTACTTGGAGTTTAAGGTTCCTGCTGACAAGTGGTTATATCATAAGGGCTGGAAGTGATAATGTAGAGGGGCTGCGATCTTCATGTGTCATTGTTGAGGGTTCAAAGTGTAAAATTAAAAGGTTGGTGATATACAAAGGAGTATGATGTGCGCAGATGGATTTTTACTCCCAATAATTTCACCCCAAATTTCTTTCATAATGCTCTCTGTTCGTTCAAGGCAGCAGATCTATTGCAGTGATGATATGATCGAGATTCAGTATGAATCTTGTTCAAGTGTTGATCGGATGGTGGTGGCCTCGGTTCTTATTGTCACGATTATTTCTCTAGTTCTTTCACTTTGATTCTTTCTGCATCTTGTGAGAATTTTAGGGTTATTTATTTGTTGCTGTTGAAGATTGAAAGTAGTCTCTCGGTTGTATATTGTGAGAGATCGTCTTCTAGTTGTGATAATCATCAGTGGATGATTATCCAGTTGTTCATTCATGTGTTGTTTCATCTCTCATTTGTTAAAGAGAGATTGAGTTTCTGAGTATGATGATCATCACTTGTATTTCTGTATTTTTTGTATTAGATCTTACATAAGTAAGATCTAGGGTTTGGGGGGTGTTTTTTCGGTTTGGGTTAAATAATAAAGTTTTACGTCATGTTTTGTCGCTTCTCTTGTGTCTTGTGTTGTTGTTTGCTATTTGTATCGATCTTTCTTACCGTTTTTTACAATAAGTATTGACTTTATTAGTTTTTAATTTGGTTGACTTTACAAAAATAGGAAACGTAAGAGAATGGTATAAATTAAAGAACGTAAATAAATACAAAATAATAAATTATAAAATTGTTTTTAAAGGTAGTAACAAAAACTGATATTTTTAGGATTAAGTACCAGCGAAGATCTTATAAGTTGGTTGATATGATGATATTATTTGTAATTTTAATCAAAACGCTTATTTTGAATAAATTTAAAAATCACAATTACAACAATTGATTAAAAAATTGTAACGTATAGCACGGAAATGAAAAGTTAAATTCCGGATTAACGACCTTAATAATACATTTTTAACAAACTTACATTTCATAACATATAAAAATTAAATTTCTAATGTATATTTATTATGGTATCGCATATTTGGTGCTTGCTTACTCATCGAGAATCTCTATGGGTGAAGTGGATTCATTCATATCCCATTCGAGATAGAAGTTTCTGGGATGTCCCGATAATGAACAATATTACTTGGAGTTGGAGGAAAATGCTTCAACTAAGACCGATTGTACGTAATCATATATGGACCAAGGTTGGAGATGGCACAAATACGAACGTGTGGTCTTATAAATGGAATGAGGTTTGTCCGATTACATCCATTATTACCCCTAGATTGATAGCTAATGCGGGTTTCCATTTGAACACTAAGGTGGCGGATGTGTTCGTGAACGGGGAATAGAGGTGGCTGGTGGATTGGTTCAATCGGTTTCCAGTGCTCCAAACTATTCAAGATATAACTCTTGATCTAACATGTAAAGACATGATAGTATGGAGAACTAGACGAGGGATTCATAGGGACTTTAGTACCTCTACGGTTTGGGATGACATTCGGCTAAACCAAGATGAAGTCCAATGGGGGAGTGTAGTGTGGTTCGGGCAAGCTATTCCTAAACACTCGTTTTTTATGTGGTTGATCGTTAACAGGAAATTGAAGACTCAGGATATCATGAGTAGATAGCTTTCTTCGGGTAATGCAAACTTCAATATAATGTGTTGCTCGTTGTGTTCTTCTGGACCGGACTCTCATGATCATTTTTTTTGAATGTGACTATGCGGCTCATGTTTGGAATGGAGTTAAACACCGAGCTGGTATGACCTTGATTCAGAACAATTGCAACGATATATTGGAGTTCTTGATGGGGATAGCAAACTCAAAATCCACTAGCCACATTATTGCTAAATTGGTGGTTAGTTCGTCGGCATATTTTGTTTGGGAAGAAAGGAATAGAAGACTTTTCTCAAGCCAGAAAAGGAATAAAGATCAGCTTGTGGAGGTGATCCTAAGACGGTCCGAATGAAGCTTCTTATGATGCGATTCAAGATTTTAATTCATACGGAGCGAGTCTTACAAAATGGATGCTCCCTCGTGGATTGCTGGTTGCGGATGATGACTGCGGCTGATGGTGTCTAGTTTTTTTTTTGTTAACTAGTTGTGTTTCCTAGTTGATTGGTGTATTAGTTGTTTTTCGTGTTTGTTTAGTGTGCTTACTCACGTATGGCATGTCATACGGGAGAACTGAGGAGTGTATTTTGCTTCTCACTTGGTTTATTTGTTTGATATAAAATTTACCGGGGTAACCCATTACCAAAAAAAAATTATAGATTATTATATTTTTTTCTTAATCAATTAATAACAAACAAATAGAAAACAGTAAAACAAAATACGAAACAATACGCTTCAACTGTATTGTATTAAAAATGCATTTTACATCTAAAACCTGTGTATTACATGGGGTAGAATAATACAATTCAGTGTGAAATAAAAAAAAACCTTAATCAGCAAAAAAGATAAATTGTATATATTTCTTTGTATACAAAGTTTAGGTTTTATTTGTGAAGTTTCTATCACTTTCTAAGGTTAGTTTTAACCCCTCATAATGATTCAACCTGGCTATTGATGATTGACATCACGAGCAATGGAATCATGTTAAAATATAGCCCCAACAACACATGATTCAACCTCGCTATTGATAATTGACATCGCTCGCAATGGAATCATGTATATATTTCTTTGTATACAAAGTTTGGGTTTTATTTGTCAAGTTTCTATCACTATCTAAGCTTTGTTTTAACCCCTCATAATGATTCAACCTAAAGCATGACATTGCGAGCAATGGAATCATGTTAAAATATAGCCCCAGCAACACATACCCAAAAGCATGACATTGCGAGCGATGGAATCATATCAAAATATAACTCCAGCAACGCATACCCAAAATCATGTTAAATTTCTGCATGTACATTAAGTTCATCACACCACTCAAAACATGTGAACAAAACCATGTTAAAAAGTCATGTGATTAAAAATTGTCCACATTGTCAAAATCTCCCATAATAACTACATTTGCTTATCAATTATTCCAAGGTAACATACAATACATGAGGAATATCTAACCCTTTTTTGAATTCCTAACCTCATCAATATCACTATTGAAGAAGAGTTTACTAACATGTATGAGTTGTTAAAATATGGGATATCTAATAACTAGGTCAGATAAAACCTCTATCCACCATTTTTCCTGGAGTTGATTCGACAGTTCTTGCAACTCTCCTGGTGCAAGACGATAAGGAGCACAAGCAATCGGAGCCACTCCTGACGTAAGTTTGATATGAAATTCCACCTGTCGGTGTGGAGGTAGTGCTGGAAGTTCTTTGGGGAACACATCGGAAAAATCACGAACGACTGGAATGTCTTCGATCTTCTTTTCCTCAGGCCGAGTATCGGTAACGAGAGCTAGAATAGCAGGGTAACCCTTTCGTATGCACTTCTGGGCTTTTATAGCTGAAATAATGCCAACCGTAGCACCACTCCGATTGTTGGACTCTGTATACCCAAGACACATATTAAATTGATGTGGCTAGTACGTTATGATCCAAGTCGAGTCATACCCAAATACAAGCTAGGCAAACACTTATAATATTTAGAAATTGGTTTTCTAAATAATTGCACTTGAGAAACCAATAAATTATATGGATAATTTATTTTGAGAGAATATTTTATTTTGTTATTTAATGGGTTAAATAACATAATAAAAGTAGTGTAAGTCTTATAACATATGATGTTATATTTTATAAAAGTTATAAAATATAAATAAGACTTAAATAATTATTAAAAGAAATTGATTTTTTTATTAAAAATAAGAGTGTGGGCCGCCCCCCATGTGTCTTTCCAAGACATATTTGGTATGCATTTGCATGTGTTAGTGGGAATTTGATTGGATAAAAATGGTGGCAAGTTCTCACATCTCTTTTAATAACTTTTAGATGTCAAAAGTTAAAAAGTGAACTTGGAAAAACACCTCAAAAATTTCGGCCATATGAGAGTTTCCAAGAGGAATTTTCATGTTCAATTTTCAAGTAGAAGACTTGAATTTTGGCTCTAAAATATCGGCCATGAGATGGTCATTCAAGTGGGTTTTTCAAGTTTAACATTCAAGTGCAAGAACTTTCAAATATTCCCTAGATGATTTCGGCCAAGAGTTGGTCTTCATAAGGGTTTTTCTAGTGAGTTCATAAGTGTAGAAATCCTAGCTAGACACAAGGTGTTTGTTGGAAGGCTTGGGGTATAGAAGCTTGAGGTCTTTTACACTTGAAGGCAACCGTTCAAGAAGCATCATCTTCTTCATATCCTTTACTCCTTGGAAGGTAGTATTCCAAATACCCTATGGTTGTGTTTTAATTTTTGATAACATGCATGTTTGTATATGGATCCGGAATTGGGTTTTACATATAAAATGGGTTTTATATCTTGTAAGCAACATATTTTAAATAATATTTTTCGCTGCGTTTTTATTTTATACGGATAAAATACTTTGATAAACATGTGAAAAACCCAACAATGGCATCTAGAGCCGCTTATATGAGTGCATGCTTCATAGGATATGAAATTTTCTGGTTTCGGGTTTGGATAAAACCCTTTGGCCGAAATTTTATATATGGTTATCCTTTTGTTTTTTCAATATTTATTTCCTACATGCAGAAAGGAATCTTGAAAAAATTATGTCATATGGATGATTTGTTTTGTTTGGACAAAAACCCACATTTTTCGGTTTTTTCATTCTTGACCGAAAATGTAGGTTGTAAAAAGAAAACCATTTTGCTTCTTGAATTTTATATATATTTGGATATATATATTTTGGTGTACATAACCTAGCCATGACCATGTGTGAATATGTTGAATGTTTGTGTTTGTGATTTGCATTTAATTATTCAATGGGTTGTAATAATTATTAATTTTGTCTTCCATTTGTAAAAATATGTAATTTATTTATTTTTATTTGGTATGTAAATAAATATATTAGGTGCATTTTATTTTACTAGAAAAATGTATTAGGATACCTTTTGTAAAAGAAGATGCACACAAAAATACGGTTTTGGTTTTTGTGACACCTGTGTCACCTCAACCATCAAACAAATGCCAAACCAATGAAATATTGTATTTCATACTTGGGATTTGTAAAAATATGTGTATCGTTTACACATATCAACTCTTGTTCGATTTCAAGCTTTAAATCACTTTCTGTAGGGTTATACGAGCACTGATGCGTAAATATAACCAGTTTAATGCAACAAACACTCCAGAATAGTGAAATAGGCTTAACATACCTTAATTAACCTCTACATAACTTAGAAATAAGTTTTGGAAGGTTTGGTATGCCGAAATCAAGTTATATCGCTTACAGGGACTAAAGTTGACAAACTGCGAAAGTATGCCAATTTGAACTGTAACAGACATTCCGGAACATGACCATAAGTTAAACATACCCTAAATATCCTTCACATAGCTTAGAAATAGGCTTTGAGGGGTTCGGTGTGCTAAAATAAACTTTTGGGTCATTCAGGGACTAAAAGTGTCAAAAAGTGCACAAGTTTGCACTTTCGCGCATAACGTACGTTCTGAATACATCTGGACATCCAAAAATTTATTTAAGCACTAAAATATTTTATTTTAGTGTTTGGCATAAGAAAAATCCATTCGTCGTGTCATTTGGATCGTTTTTCGCGCTTATGCGCATTCCGTCGTAATTTAACGAACATCGCGTTCGTACGACCAAACGAACCAACATCCGACATACTTTTGAGCATGTTTCATGTCCACGATGTTTAGGCATCATTTTAGGGCCTTAAAGTTGGCTTTACGGGCCTTAGAAGTGTCGGGAATGGCCTTAAACACATGCAGGGACTGAAACTGTCATTTCTGAAACATGTTGGCTGATCAGGCAGGCCAGGCGGCCCGCATTATATTTGTCTGATCCTGAAGCGGGCCGCGTCCGACTATCAGACCAGATTAACTGCATTTAACAGCAGGTTCCAGCTGTTTTAACCACACCCACACATTCTCAATTGCTTAGTCAGCTGATAAGGAGCATTTTTAGCTACCATAAGGTTCCGACACTTGTACGGATGCGATTAAGGCACGATATTCGACAAGCGATCTTAACGGTTCGGGTATTCCTATAAATACCCCATCCCCCATTGCTTCAAACTCACAAGAATCTGATTAAAAAGACTCTAAGTTGGAACCATTGTTCCATACCTGAGTTATTTTGATCACGATTAGCATTCGGGGACCCTTCGTAAGTATTCTTTCGTTCTTTTCTTTCTTTTATTGCTTTTCGAGTCAGAAAGTCAAACTTTGTTTGACTTTCAGCATTGACCAGCTTATGGTCAATGCGAAGTTCGTTTGAACTTCGCAACGTGATTGTAATCACGATGGTCATAGTCCCTTGGGACTATGCCTACTGATTACCACGTTGTCTAGGGTCGTAGGGTAAGAGATCTGATAAATCGCTTATACCTTCTAACCCGACCCATTTGGTCGATCATTAGGATCCGACCAAATACATTAGGTGACCATAGTAGGTAGGGAATAACCTTCCGAGGTTATACCCTATGGTCACATCGTTTGAGTAGTTGTATGATAGGTAGTTTATATGCCATAGGTAAATTACCAGAATACCCTTTTCATGTTTGGTAATTAAGTATATGTAACCTAAACTTTTGTCACATAACTGATTATGTAACATGTTCAGGCATATAACACTTGTCATAGGACTAGTTAGGCGGTCTGAACGCGTTTCACGCGAACGACGCGTTAAAGTAGCATAAGCTACCTAAACGGGTCGTAATGGGTCGTAAGCACTTAGATTAAGGTTTCATTTAGTATGTAGGCTTTGTTAAACCATATGACACGAGTCTCTATACTCGTTTGGTTTACGAACCCTCATTCTATCAAATCTTCCGATTTAGGTCCGGTTTATTAACATAGTTACCTATATTAGGTGCCGTTTGATATCCGTGATCTCTAGCATTGTTTGGTTGTTACTCAAGGACTACTAAGCAATCTCAAATGAGTACATAGACCCCTCTTTTACTGTTTTTCAAACTGTTTTGGGGTGGAACACATGTGCCTACTGGTTACTTTCAAGCTTTCCTGTTTTCACATCATATACTTGCTATGTTCATTAGTACATGTTTTACATTACATTTCATGCTACGTATGTCTATTGTTGCATACTTAGTACAGGTCACATGCTACGTATGTCGATTGTTGCATACTTAGTACAGCTCACATGCTACGTATATCTATTGTTGCATACTTAGTACAGGTCACATGCTACGTATGTCTATTGTTGCATACTTAGTACATTTGTTATTCATCACATGCTTACATTTTAGATACATATTACATGATTTACATTAGACATGAACATCTTACTTTGGTAGTTTGTTTTGATTAAGTGATTAAGTAACGATGCGTGTGTAATATGATACAAGCATAGTGGATACGCCGCTGGTACTTCCTATATATAAGTGTTTGTATGGTATTACATATTGTAGCGTTATTTGAATCATTCCAGTTTGAGACATATAACATTTTATACAAATATCATACTTTTCACAAGACATTGATTTACAAACAACTTATCTTATACAAACACATTTTTACATGATTATTCATTTAACCTGACATTTATTTATACATATCATCTGATCTTATCGTTTTTCAAATGATTTACAAAGCAAAGCAAATTACAAGGTTCATGACTAAACATTTTCTCAAACATAAGTCATGAAACCTATTTTCACAAAACCTATGTATCTCACAGGCATTTTTATGCTGACGTACCTATTTTCACATGTGTTTTTCAGGAGCTGTTGCATAAGATGATCAAGATACACATAGGCAGACTTGGGCTTTAGTGACAATAAAAGATGCAAGACTAGTTAATTATGTTGTATTTCTTTGTTTGTTAAGACATTGTAACACTTTTAATCAATAAAACGAAACTTCAATTGCCATGGATTTGAAACAATTAATTATGTTACAACACTCCCCGATGTTTCCGCCACATTGTGTATGTTCTACGTGGTCGGGGTGTGACAGAAAAGATGGTATCAGAGCCAATGGTTATAGGGAATTAGGTTATTAGTAATGCTTTGACCTAGTCTATAACCTTCTTAGGACCCTAACGCGAGTTTACTTGCGTTTAGTCATAAAACAATACCGCCACCTATCCTTAGGCGACAATCACAACAAGAACATAAATTTCAAAACCGCTTTGAAAACTAATCATCTGTTCTAGGATGATTGATTACAAGGTTTTGAACCCTCTATTGTAAGGTTTTGAACTCTCTATTATATGGTTTTGAACCCCTTTGAGTTTTCAGAACCTCGTCAAGGTTTTGGGTTTTAAATAATGTGAACACGTGCAAACTGGAAGGGTGAATGCCTGTATTCTGGGTTTTCTGTCTAGGCAAGCACTTCGTACACATCTCATCAGACGCAAGACCAGTTGTGCTTACCTGGGAATTCTTGGGATGAGTGTTCACTTATAGGCGAGCATGTCTTCGCGATACATTATTTTTGACCTATTTACTTTGATTAATCACCGAGGTCGTTTGTTGCTTTGTAGTAACAAACAAATGACCACTATTCTTGCTTTCATCAGATTTGTTTCATCTCATTCTTTTCGTCTAATTCTTTCACTCGTTTCCTTTCATGTTTCCTCTTTTAGAATGCCTCCACGACGCGAAAATCCGGTTTCTATTGACGATCTGGCAGCTGTCATTACACAGCAAATAACTGCTGCAATCCCGATCATCGTTGCCCAATGTCACCAAGCTATCAACAACAATAATGCCCTCTGCAACTTCAAGACGTTCAACTCGGCCAAGCCATCAAAGTTTTCTGGGTCTCAAGGAGCGACTGCACTTCTGCAATGGTTCGAGAGTCTAGAGAGCACCTTCAGGCATGTACAATGTCCAAGCGAGCGAAAGGTAGATTTCGCATCTAGTGTCTTTGAGAAACGAGCTTTGACGTGGTGGAACGGTGTGGTGAGAGATAGGGGTGCCGAAGTAGCACTGGCCCAAACTTGGGAAGAACTTCGAGCACTGATGATGAAGGAATTCTGTCCTCGTCACGAGATCAGGGCATTGGAAAAGGAATTCGATGATCTTAAGCAAGACAGCGGCGAACATCGAGCATACACTGATCGATATGAGGAGCTGAGCCTGTTGTGTCCTACCATGGTTACGCCCTTGGATAAGGCGGTCGAAAAATACATTGATGGTCTTCCTGACTCAGTTCAGGACATTGTTACTGGTAGTAACCCCACTACGGTTAGGCAGGCCATTGAGCTATCTGCAATCTTGACCGAATCTCAGATCAGGAAACGTAAGCTTTTCCGAAAGGGTGACAAGAAACCGGTCGAGGAATTGAAACCAATCGAGGAATCAAAGATCATGGATGAACCGACTGGATCCCCTAGGAAGTCAAAGAAGCGAAAGGCTTCTCAGAATTTCGCCATGGTTACTCACAATGATCAAGCCGTCCCCAATCAACCAGCTAAACCCCCTGCCAGGAAGCCATACAATGGAACTTCACCCTTGTGCAACCAATGTGGCCTACATCATCATGCCAGTGTGAAGTGCCGCGAATGCCAAATTTGTGGACGTAAAGGTCATACGGCAAAAGTTTGCGTAGCAGCAGTTGCACCAAATCAAGCTAACAACAAACCTGCTCTAGCTCGCTTTCCACCAGGTTCTTGCTACAAGTGTGGCGAGATGGGACATTTCCGAAGAAATTGCCCAAAGCTTGCTAATGCTAATCCAGCACAGAGATGAGCATCTGACCGACTAGAAGACAACACTCTTTAGAAATAATCACATCTTATGTATTATTTTCTTTTGTTGTCAAGGTCCATGAAACAGTTGTTAACATTGTTTATAAATAAATCTTTTATTTACATTGCAATGTATTTATGTGATTGTATGTATAAACAACATATCCCTTACAATACCGACAATCAAGGAACCGCATTCCTTGAAGAACAGACTACCCCCAAAATTCATCCATTTTACAATCTCTTGCGTTTTTAAAGATCCAAAGTACCCGTCTCTTGCAAAGAAATGAAGTACAAGGTGCAAGTTATAATTCTGTATGAATACCCCAAGTACCACTATAAATTCTTAATAGGGTACCCAAGGGTATTTCCGTATGTCCTAAATTATTGTGTACCTTAATTTGAATATTGCGTTTTCCTGAAAACGAAAATCGAATTTTTGGTAGATCATCCTATCTTCATGGATGGATTCTTGAAATGATTAAAGTGCCAAATGAAATCCACGAATTGGATTCCTGGTGTGCTTTAAGTATCCGCGTCCAAAGATAACAAATTAATAACCAAGTTAAACAACTATGTGATTATGTGCTTATGTGTTTCCTTTTATGTTTTGTGTAATCCAAGTTTTTGTTATCCAAATCCTCGTAGAATCTTCTATATCTTCGTATAAGGGATTCATAGTAGGATATCCAAAGGTACTATATTAAATCCTCAATGGGCTTTTACGTAATAGTAAAGACCCTTGGATTATATTGTACTATTCCATAATTAGACCCCTAGAGAGGTCTAGTTAAACAGATTGATCCAAAAATCTGGTTAGGAATATCATGTGATGAGATAGCTGAAAGGACTCCTTAGTGGCCTAATTAAAAGGATCATCTGTTGATCTAATTAAAAGGACCCTATGGTAGTCTAGTCATACTTATCACAGGTTTGATTTTCCTCCCCTAAAACATTTCAAGACAAACTGTGCGGACTATGCAAGGAATTACGTAATTATGGATGCATACATAATTATGGAATTCAGTGCACAGAAACCACAGCAAGTTTTGTCATGTATCTGGAGTTAACCATGTTCATTTTCGTTTCTGAAGAGGTTGTGAAAAATGACTCATTCTGTTCATTTTTTTTTGTTTCTGAAGAGGTTGTGAAAAATGACTCATTCTGTTCATTATTTTGTTTCTGAAGATGTTGTGAAAAATGACTCATTCTGTTCATTTTTGTTTCTGAAGGAATGGTGAAAAATGACTCATTCTGTTCATTTTTGTTTCTGAAGATGTTGTGAAAAATGACTCATTCTGTTCATTTTTGTTTCTGAAGAAATGGTGAAAAATGACTCATTCTGTTCATTTTTGTTTCTGAAGATGTTGTGAAAAATGACTCATTCTGTTCATTTTTGTTTCTGAAGTTGTTGTGGAAAATGACTCATTCTGTTCATTTTTGTTTCTGAAGAAATCGTGGAAAATGACTCGTTCCTTTCATTTTCGTTTCTAAAGAAATCGTGGAAAATGACTCGTTTCGTTCATTTTCGTTAACTCATTTCCGTTCATTTTCGTTGCTGAAGAATATCCATCGAGGGAAATGAATATCCTTGTTTATTCCTTCATGTTCCATTTTCTAAAGAATGCCTGTTGAAAATAACTCCGTTCATTTTTTCCTTTCTGAAAAATGTCCGTTAAAAAGAAATTACAGGATTATGCCTTACATATCTCTGGTGGTTATTTGACACAAAGTCACAAATAGACTCCTACGAATAAATTTCGGGATGAAATTTCCTAAAGTAGGGGTGACTGTGACACCTGTGTCACCTCAACCATCAAACAAATTCCAAACCAATGAAATATTGTATTTCATACTTGGGATTTGTAAAAATATGTGTATCGTTTACACATATCAACTCTTGTTCGATTTCAAGCTTTAAATCACTTTCTGGAGGGTTATACGCGCACTGATGCGTAAATATAACCAGTTTAATGCAACAAACACTCCGGAATAGTGAAATAGGCTTAACATACCTTAAGTAACCTCTACATAACTTAGAAATAAGTTTTGGAAGGTTTGGTATGCTGAAATCAAGTTATATCGCTTACAGGGACTAAAGTTGACAAACTGCGAAAGTATGCCAATTTGAACTCTAACAGACATTCCGGAACATGACCATAAGTTAAACATACCCTAAATATCCTTCACATAGCTTAGAAATAGGCTTTGAGGGGTTCGGTGTGCAAAAATAAACTTTTGGGTCATTCAGGGACTAAAAGTGTCAAAAAGTGCACAAGTTTGCACTTTCGCGCATAATGTACGTTCTGAATACATCTGGACATCCAAAAATTTATGTAAGCACTAAAATATTTTATTTTAGTGTTTGGCATAAGAAAAATCCATTCGTCGTGTCATTTGGATCGTTTTTCGCGCTTATGCGCATTCCGTCGTAATTTAACGAACATCGCGTTCGTACGACCAAACGAACCAACATCCGACATATTTTTGAGCATGTTTCATGTCCACAATGTTTAGGCATCATTTTAGGACCTTAAATTTGGCTTTACGGGCCTTAGAAGTGTCGGGAATGGCCTTAAACACATGCAGGGACTGAAACTGTCATTTCTGAAACATGTTGGCTGATCAGGCAGGCCAGGCGGCCCGCATTATATTTGTCTGATCTTGAAGCGGGCCGCGTCCGACTATCAGACCAGATTAACTACATTTAACAGCAGGGTCCAGCTGTTTTAACCACACCCACACATTCTCAATTGCTTAGTTAGCTGATAAGGAGCATTTTTAGCTACCATAAGGTGCCGACACTTGTACGGATGCGATTAAGGCACGATATTCGACAAGCGATCTTAACGGTTCGGGTATTCCTATAAATACCCCATCCCACATTGCTTCAAACTCACAAGAATCTGATTAAAAAGACTCTAAGTTGGAACCATTGTTCCATACCTGAGTTATTTTGATCACGATTAGCATTCGGGGACCCTTCGTAAGTATTCTTTCGTTCTTTTCTTTCTTTTATTGCTTTTTGAGTCAGAAAGTCAAACTTTGTTTGACTTTCAGCGTTGACCAGCTTATGGTCAATGCAAAGTTCGTTTGAACTTCGCAACGTGATTGTAATCACGATGGTCATAGTCCCTTGGGACTATGCCTACTGATTACCACGTTGTCTAGGGTCGTAGGGTAAGCGATCTGATAAATCGCTTATACCTTCGAACCCGACCCATTTGGTCGATCATTAGGATCCGACCAAATACATTAGGTGACCATAGTAGGTAGGGAATAACCTTCCGAGGTTATACCCTATGGTCACATCGTTTGAGTAGTTGTATGATAGGTAGTTTATATGCCTTAGGTAAATTACCAGAATACCCTTTTCATGTATAATTGGTAATTAAGTATATGTAACCTAAACTTTTGTCACATAACTGATTATGTAACATGTTCAGGCATATAACACTTGTCATAGGACTAGTTAGGCGGTCCGAACGCGTTTCACGCGAACGACGCGTTAAAGTAGCATAAGCTACCTAAACGGGTCGTAAGCACTTAGATTAAGGTTTCATTTAGTATGTAGGCTTTGTTAAACCATATGACACGAGTCTCTATACTCGTTTGGTTTACGGACCCTCATTCTATCAAATCTTCCGATTTAGGTCCGGTTTATTAACATAGTTACCTATATTAGGTGCCGTTTGATATCCGTGATCTCTAGCATTGTTTGGTTGTTACTCAAGGACTACTAAGCAATCTCAAGTGAGTACATAGACCCCTCTTTTACTGTTTTTCAAACTGTTTTGGGGTGGAACACATGTGCCTACTGGTTACTTTCAAGCTTTCCTATTTTCACATCATATACTTGCTATGTTCATTAGTACATGTTTTATATTACATTTCATGCTACGTATGTCTATTGTTGCATACTTAGTACAGGTCACATGCTACGTATGTCGATTGTTGCATACTTAGTACAAGTCTCATGCTACGTATGTCTATTGTTGCATACTTAGTACAGGTCACATGCTACGTATGTCTATTATTGCATACTTAGTACATTTGTTATTCATCACATGCTTACATTTTGGATACATATTACATGATTTACATTAGACATGAACATCTTACTTTGGTAGTTTGGTTTGATTAAGTGATTAAGTAACGATGCGTGTGTAATATGATACAAGCATAGTGGATACGCCGCTGGTACTTCCTATATATAAGTGTTTGTATGGTATTACATATTGTAGCGTTATTTGAATCATTCCAGTTTGAGACATATAACATTTTATACAAATATCATACTTTTCACAAGACATTGATTTACAAACAACTTATCTTATACAAACACATTTTTACATGATTATTCATTTAACCTGACATTTATTTATACATATCATCTGATCTTATCGTTTTTCAAATGATTTACAAAGCAAAGCAAATTACAAGGTTCATGACTAAACATTTTCTCAAACATAAGTCATGAAACCTATTTTCACAAAACCTATGTATCTCACAGGCATTTTTATGCTGACGTACCTATTTTCACATGTGTTTTTCAGGAGCTGTTGCATAAGATGATCAAGATACACATAGGCAGACTTGGGCTTTAGTGACAATAAAAGATGCAAGACTAGTTAATTAGGTTGTATTTCTTTGTTTGTTAAGACATTGTAACACTTTTAATCAATAAAACGAAACTTCAATTGCCATGGATTTGAAACAATTAATTCTGTTACAACACTCCCCGATGTTTCCGCCACGTTGTGTATGTTCTACGTGGTCGGGGTGTGACAGTTTTGGCTAATTTCGGGCCTAAAGGACTTCATAGTTCTTAACGGGATTTTTGCCCGATAACCAAAACACATTTTTGAAGTCCAAAGGAGTTTGGAGCTGAATATAAAAGACATTTGGAAGCTCAAAGAAAGTGGAGAAATCACAACACAAAAGGAAGACTTGAAGCATTTGGATGCGGGATCAAGTGGGAGTTCAACGACACATTTCTTGTGTCAATATTCACCCTTTAGGAAGGACCTTTTGGCACACTTGTTTCGGCTAACAAGTGTTGTAAAAAATAGTTGGCTATGGTTATGCACCTATTGTTATGCATGTTGTGCTTGTGTGGTTGCTTATTTAATTGTTTTGATGATATTTGGATATGCATGCTTAACAAACTAATAATCAACAACAAGCTTAAAATTGGTTCTTTAAAAATCATTAAAAGGTTATTAAAAATTAATGATTTTATAATAAAATGGGTTTTATTAAAAGAACCTTGAAAATTTGTTTTCACAAAAGTACCAAGGATTTGAATGCATGCAAATGTATGGTACATAATGTTTTCTAAACTAGAATTTTGACAACTCAAAATCCCTTTTATGAAATGTAAGACTCTAATACATATTTGACTAAAAGTCGCAGCGGAAGTTCAAGCCATAAAATTTCTTTCATTATAAATACCTTAACTTATTTAAGATTTAACTTTAACATAACTCTTTCACATAAATCCATCAATCGACTTATTTACTAAGTAAAAACATAGCTTATGTTTACTACATTATATACATCAACGTTCCCGTACAATCTCACTAGTGACTCGATCCTCGATCTCTATTACTTGATGATCCTCATGACTCGTACTACCTGCGCTCACCACATAAAATTCATAACATTAGTACGCATTATAAACATACAAGATTTATTCACGTTTACTTTTCGTTCCGTTAACTCTTTACATCCCAGCTTTCCATCTGATCATATAATCCGTGGTGAGACTTTCTTGTTGTACCTGCGTTACACTTCGTTCACAAGGCACACTATTATTATCGTCAATACTCAATTTCATTAAATACACGCGTATATACTTTCATACATACTTACATATATGCATCCGTTCACACATAACTACTTACAAACCTACGTACCTACATTCATACGTATGTGCCTACATACTTGCATACCTACATACACACATGCATACATGTCTACATACATACCTATTACATGCCTTCACGCAACCCTACATACGTGCACACATTCGTACATACTCACTTGGATATATATATATATATATATATACATACATATACTACCTACATACACACCTACATACATACATACATTCATATCTTCACGCATGCCTACATACGTGCATACGCTCATATATACCTACTTGCATACATACACACATACATTCATTCATACATACCACTTACATACATACATACATACATACATACATACATACATACATACATACATACATACATACATACATACATACATACATACATACATACATATATACATACCTTCATACGTATCTACTTTCCCTAAAACAAGGAATAAACTAATCATTCTTAGCTTCTACGAGTTTAAAAACGGTCCAGACGGGTTCGCAATGCCTCAACAGTTAAAATAAACGATTTTCGCAAAACTGACCCCCGTCGCGTAGCGCCACGGCCTGGGGCCTTCCCCGTCGTGCTACGCCACGGCCTAGTTTTGACAGAATGTTGCAGCTGGTGCTGTATAATTCTCAGCACGACTCGATTTCACGGAAACGAGCAAAACTTTCTCGTTTTTGATCCGTTTTACCCGATTCTTTTTCCTACGCGACCGTAATTTAATTCTCCATCATATGGAGTGAACTTTATGAATTTTAAGCCTTCGGCTTATTACCCTTTTACCAAATTTTGACCCGTTCATGCATATATCAACATAACTTGTTTGTTTGACTATAACTTCTTACGCACGTAATAATTTCAACATTTGTCTATCATAAAAGATTAATTTCTCGGATGTCTTGCATCCTCTTAACCCATTTTCGCTCAAGAGCTTATTTTGACCCGTTAAGGGTATTTGCGCATTTTAAGGTCTATGACTGGCAAAAACCATACTTCTCACTTTCACACTTGTCTAAAACATTTCACTTAATCAAACAACGTATTTCTAAACAATTTTGAGGATCGTTTGCCCAATTTACCCGTCAAGGGCGTTTTTGTCAACTTCGCTCCATCCTTTACAACAAAGGACTTCATTGCACATTCAACCAACCCTATCACTTAACTACAACTCTAAACACACATACCTTGCTCGGATCAATGCTAAGATCCGTTTAATACTTCATCCACCAAATTGTTAGATGATAACAACGAGATCCTTTCGCTATAAAATCTGGGAATTCATAATACTTGACAAAACCATTCATTAGTCGATAATGCCAAATGGTGACATCTCCACCATTTGACCCGTTAGTTCCAAATGTCCATTTTTACCCCTTTTTAAACATCAACTTTAATTTCTTATCATACCCACATATTCCGACCCGTATCAAATACTTGTCGAAACGTCATACTTCACATATTTACTTACCATGTTCGTAATCAATACAACGAATAGATATTCTACAAAAGGGGAGTAAGCTTACTTACCTTGCATCCGAGTACGCTTCCCGTGCACATAAGTTCCATTTAACCCGCTTTCTCTCCCAAGCTTCCACGCCCCTTATGATCCTCTTGTGACGGTGATCATTAATCCATGTTTATCCATGAATTTAAGCTTCGATTTACCCTTCAATTTGATCATTTAAGGTTGAGCTAGGTTTTGGCTCCTTTGGGAGCTCCTGATCGATCTAGAACACACACGATTGTGTGTTTGTGTGTGTTATTACTTTCTTTTAATACCTCCACTTTCATTCTATACCATCTAGCCCCTCATGTTTTACCACTTAACATATTTGGCCCAACTTTCGTCATTTAATAGTTTTGGCCATAAACTTTAACTAGGTAAAATAGCCTAATTATTTATTTCGAGGTATATTATATAAGAATGTATGTCAATTATAAACATTCGGATTTTGGGGCGTTACAAGTCTACCCCCCTTAAATGAGGTTTCGTCCCCGAAACCTTTCTCACTTCCATTTAACACCAATTCTCCTTTCTTCCAATTCATCAACATAACCGCTAGCCCGTCTTAATGACAATCTTCTATCTTCAAGAACCCGCCCCAGAGTTCTTATTAGTGTCACTTTCACTAAATATTGCTAGTTTCTACCGCGCTTCATAGCTAGCGGTTTATTCATCATTCCAATACTCATATATCATGTGCATTATATATATCTTTTTGTTCATCTCAACATTCATATTATTTTCGTCAACTATACAACCTTATTTCGTAATTTATACCCACACATATATGTCTAACTTTGACTGGTACCTCATCATGATAGGTAACTATCTATTCTTCATTCATAAATTATTCATATAACTGACTTATTCCTAATAAGCTCTTACTATCCATACCATACTTTCACATAACATTCTCATTTCCTTGACCTGTTAATAACGGGTCAATATACATACTACCTCAACTTGTAGTCATACATACATTCATATGATCCGTTCATAACGGATCTAATACCTTCATCTCATTTCTTAAAATTACATTCTCTACATGCACTATATATTATTTAACTATTGTTTTGTTACCACAACAAAACTACTATTTCATAGTCACAACTACGTGCCTAGCTCTAATGTTAACATCATTCTATGTTTTCTACAGTTACTTGTACTTTGCATACCTTTATGTTGCCTTCAAATCACTTCGTGCATTTCATATTACCATTACTTTCACTTCCTGCGTTACTTAATTTATATAAATAAATGTGTCGTACCAGTTCCTCATACGAGAGTTTCATCAACATGCAAAACTTTCACTCAAAACTTTTGAGATTCACTTTTTAATGACATAATTCTCTCCTTACATTGACGGTTAAAAGCCAAGCACCGTAGGTCATTTTCAATCTACTAGTTCATACCTATCCAACATGAATTACACATTTTACTAACCTCGATTTCTTTGCATAATTCAACGATCCGCAAACCAGATCTATCCGCTTCTTCACGAGTACTAGCCATACCAGGCCAGATTTCCTTCATCCGTGTAGTGTGCTTCCGCTCATGCACATCCTTCCACCAATTCAATTGGTTTCATCACACTAAGAATTCTAACATCACCACCTACAAAATTGGCGGTTAGCACATCTCATTCAAATATTGAGTCTACTAGGTGATTAGTCACCTATAATTCTTTTACATATTTCCTACGTACATGCTATAACGTATCTTACATTCCATTTCTTACTCGCAATTCTTTCATTTTAGGTACTTATTTCGTCAACCTTTGCAGTTTGACCTTTTAAGGTTAAACTGACTTTTCTTACTTATCATAGATGCATTGAGGTACACATTCGTGCTTCCTTCCATTCATGCTTACTTACAAAGACATTCATTACATCATTTTGGTATTCTTAATAAACTTACCCTTCTTGTTCATACTTAAACCATTGTCCGGGTCGTAGCCCATCATTCATTCTGACTCCTAAGAGTTGATTACTAACACATTTAACACATAACTTGTTCAAAATTTCTTCCTTTCATTTTAAAATTTAGATTTGCATGCCAATTACGATCATTCTTTTGTTCATTTACTTTGCACCTACTCATATGATTCGTTTGACTCAACCATAGTCAAACTATCGACACATTCTGATGTGGACTAATTCCATCCTTTTTATATCTTAAATATGTCCCGCGGATTCAAACGTAACATCCATACCTTTCATTATTTCTATGTTTTGAATCCGCCTAGCGGCTTCATACATATCATTCATATTTTCCATTACTTCTATGTTTTGAATCCATCTCGCGGATTCAACTATTTCATTTACGTCTTCCATCCACATCTTTCATTCATTACATGTGTTGAATCCGTCTCACAGATTCAAACATATCATTTTCTGCATTTCATTCCTTGAATCCGTCTCACAGATTCAAACATTCCATTCATGCCTTTCATTCCTTGAATCCTTCTCACGGATTCAAACATTCCATCCATATCTTGTTGATCTGTACTTACTTACGGATTCAGCATTCTTCGTTCTTATCATTCATACTTTTCATTCTTACATAATACTCTCGATTCCTTGAGAGTTTCACTACCCATTTCACCCGCACGTCCACCTGTTACCCAGTTCTAATGGACATACCTGCGATAATGACCACGGTCTCACAAACGTCGTATGCTTCTTGCGTACTGGCCAGGTGCGCAATTCGCATACTAATTTCGTGCCTTCAGGTAATCATCGCCTTATGTCCGCAGTAGTGGGTCTCAGTTTGTGCTACATTTTTAAAACCATACTAAGACAATACCGTTATCTTCCATTTAATACTTACCTTCCCAAGGAGATTTCCTCCTTTTTCTTTTAACACCAGTACTCATACATATTAATATTGTGTACCTGGGGTCCATCTGTCTATTCGCATCCTTGCCTGCCTTAGCATCCATCTTAGACTGCATTCACGGATCATCCTCTTCAAACCTTTAAGCTTACCTTACACATACAAAACCGTTAGTTTCTTCATATGAATGCATACATACATGCTTTCATTCCATTTCTACCTTTAGATCTTGATCGAGTCATGGATTGTACGGGTTCCTTATCACAAGAGCACACATGTTTGAGTTCAAGTATTTATCTTCTTGTACTTGATTCACTCAAACCAGGGCTCTGATACCAACCTGTAAGACCCTAATACATATTTGACTAAAAGTCGCAGCGGAAGTTCAAGCCATAAAATTTCTTTCATTATAAATACCTTAACTTATTTAAGATTTAACTTTAACATAACTCTTTCACATAAATCCATCAATCGACTTATTTACTAAGTAAAAACATAGCTTATGTTTACTACATTATATACATCAACGTTCCCGTACAATCTCACTAGTGACTCGATCCTCGATCTCTATTCCTTGATGATCCTCATGACTCGTACTACCTGCGCTCACCACATAAAATTCATAACATTAGTATGCATTATAAATATACAAGATTTATTCACGTTTACTTTTCGTTCCGTTAACTCTTTACATCCCAGCTTTCCATCTGATCATACAATCCGTGGTGAGACTTTCTCGTTGTACTTGCGTTACACTTCGTTCACAAGGCACGCTATTATTATCGTCAATACTCAATTTCATTAAATACATGCGTATATACTTTCATACATACTTACATATATGCGTCCATTCACACATAACTACTTACAAACCTACGTACCTACATTCATACGTATGTGCCTACATACTTGCATACCTACATACATACATGCATACATGTCTACATACATACCTATTACATGCCTTCATGCAACCCTACATACGTGCACACATTCGTACATACTCACTTGGATATATATATATATATATATATATACATACACATACTACCTACATACACACCTACATACATACATACATTCATATCTTCACGCATGCCTACATATATATACCTACTTGCATACATACACACATACATTCATTCATACAAATCACTTACATACATACATACATACATACATACATACATACATACATACATACATACATACATACATACATACATACATACATACATACATACATACATACATACATACATACATACATACATACATACATACATACATACATACATACATACATACATACATACATACATACATACATACATACATACATACATACATACATACATACATACATACATACATACATACATACATACATACATACATACATACGTATCTACTTTCCCTAAAACAAGGAATAAACTAATCATTCTTAGCTTATACGCGTTTAAAAACGGTCCAGACGGGTTCGCAATGCATCAACAGTTAAAATAAACGATTTTCACGAAACTGACCCCCGTCGCATAGTGCCACGGCCTGGGGCCTTCCCCGTCGCGCTACGCCATGGCCTAGTTTTGACAGAATGTTGCAGCTGGTGCTGTATAATTCTCATCACAACTCGATTTCACGAAAACGAGCATAACTTTCTCGTTTTTGATCCGTTTTACCCGATTCTTTTTCCTACGCGACCGTAATTTAATTCTCCATCACATGGAGTGAAAATCCAATATTTGGACTACCTAACTTTATGCCTTTTAAGCCTTCGGCTTATTACCCTTTTACCAAATTTTGACCCGTTCATGCATATATCAACATAACTTGTTTGTTTGACTATAACTTCTTACGCACGTAATAATTTCAACATTTGTCTATCATAAAAGATTAATTTCTCGGATATCTTGCATCCTCTTAACCCATTTTCGCTCAAGAGCTTATTTTGACCCGTTAAGGGTATTTGCGCATTTTAAGGTCTATGACTGGCAAAAACCATACTTCTCACTTTCACACTTGTCTATAACATTTCACTTAATCAAACAACGTATTTCTAAACAATTTTGAGGATCGTTTGCCCAATTTACCCGTCAAGGGCGTTTTTGTCAACTTCGCTCCATCCTTTACAACAAAGGACTTCATTGCACATTCAACCAACCCTATCACTTAACTACAACTCTAAACACACATACCTTGCTCGGATCAATGCTAAGATCCGTTTAATACTTTATCCACCAAATTGTTAGATGATAACAACGAGATCCTTTCGCTATAAATTCTGGGAATTCATAATACTTGACAAAACCATTCATTAGTCGATAATTCCAAATGGTGACATCTCCACCATTTGACCCGTTAGTTCCAAATGTCCATTTTTACCTCTTTTTAAACATCAACTTTAATTTCTTATCATATCCACATATTCCGACCTGTATCAAATACTTGTCGGAACGTCATACGTCACATATTTACTTACCATGTTCGTAATCAATACAACGAATAGATATTCTACAAAAGGGGTGTAAGCTTACTTACCTTGCATCCGAGTACGCTTCCCGTGCACATAAGTTCCATTTAACCCGCTTTCTCTCCCAAGCTTCCACGCCCCTTATGATTCTCTTGTGATGGTGATCATTAATCCATGTTTATCCATGAATTTAAGCTTCGATTTACCCTTCAATTTGATCATTTAAGGTTGAGCTAGGTTTTGGCTGTGACACCTGTGTCACTTCAACCATCCAACAAATGCCAAACCAATGAAATATTGTATTTCATACTTTGGACTTGTATAAATATGTGTATCTTTTGCACATATCAATTCTTGTTCGATTACAAGCTCTAAATCGCCTTCTGGAAGGTTATACGCGCACGGATGCGTAAATATAACCAGTTTAATCCAACGAACACTCCAGAATAGTGAAATAGGCTTAACATACCTTAAATAACCTTTAAATAACTTAGAAATAAGTTTTGGAAGGTTTGGTATGGTGAAATCAAGTTAAATCGCTTACAGGGACTAAAGTTGACAAACTGCAAAAGTATGCCAATTTGAACTGTAACGAACATTCCGGAACATGACCATAAGTTAAACATACCATAAATATCCTTTACATAGCTTAGAAATAGGCTTTGAGGTGTTTGGTATGCTAAAATAAACTTTTGGGTCATTCAGGGACTAAAAGTGTCAAAAAGTGCACAAGTTTGCACTTTCGCGCATAACTTACGTTCTGAATACATCCGGATATCCAAAAATTTATGTAAGCACTAAAATATTTTATTTTAGTGTTTGGCATAAGAAAAATCCATTCGTCGCGCAATTTGGATCGTTTTTCGCGCTTATGCGCATTCCATCGTAATTAAGCGAACATCGCGATCGTACGGCCAAACGAACCAACATCCGACATATTTTTGAGCATGTTTCATGTCCACAATGTTTAGGCATCATTTTAGGGCCTTAAAGTTGGCTTTACGGGCCTTAGAAGTGTCGGGAATGGCCTTAAACACGTGCAGGGACCAAAACTGTAATTTCTGAAAATTTGTTCTGATCAGACAAGGCCATGCGGCCCGCCTGAGTTTTGTCTGATCCTGAAGTGGGCCGCATCAGACTAACAGACAGCAAAAACATGCAGAAACTTTGAATCTGGTCCTTTCCACCCTTGCACATGGTTTTTCTCAATACTATGGGCTGGTTTTTTGATGCACATGGTATTACAATACCATGGGTGCAAGTGTATGGCCAAGATCGAATCACGTTTTCCAAGAAACGGTCCTAACGGTTCGGGAAACACTATAAATACCCCACCCCACTTCTTGCAAAAACCACTAGAATCTTGATTTGAGAAGCTCTAAGTTGAAACCATTGTTTCATACCTGAGCTACTTGGATCGAGGTTAGCATTCGGGGACCCTTCGTAAGTATTCCTTCGTTCTTTTATTGCTTTTCGAGTCTGACTTTCTGCGTTGACCAGTTTATGGTCAATGCGAAGTTCGTTTGAACTTCGTAACGTGAGTGTAATCACGTTGGTTATACTCCCTTGGGACTATGCCTATTGATTACCACGTTGTCTAGGGTCGTAGGGTAAGCGATCTAATAAATCGCTTATACCTTCGAACCCGACCCATTTGGTCGATCATTAGGATTCGACCAAATACATTAGGTGACCATAGTATATAGGGAATAACCTTCCGAGGTTATACCTTATGGTCGCTACGTTTAAGTAGTTGTATGATAGGTAGTTTATATGCCTTAGGTAAATTACCAGAATACCCTTTTCATGTATAATTGGTAATTAAGCATATGTAACCTAAACTTTTGTCACATAACTGATTATGTAACATGTTTAGGCATATAACACTTGTCATAGGACTAGTTAGACGGTCCGAACGCGTTTCACGCGAACGACGCGTTAAAGTAGCATAAGCTACCTAAACGGGTCGTAATGGGTCGTAAGCACTTAGGTTAAGTTTCATTTAGTATGTAGGCTTTGTTAAACCATATTACACGAGTTTCCATACTCGTTTGGTTTATGAACCCTCATTCTATCTAATCCTCGGATTTAGGTCCGGTTTATTAACATAGTTACCTATATTTGGTGCCGTTTGATATCCGTGATCTCTAGCATTGTTTGGTTGTCACTCAAGGACTACTGAGCATTCTCAAGTGAGTACATAGAACCCCCTCTTTTAAATGTTTTCAAGGTGTTTATGTGAGTACATAGACCCCTCTTTTACTGTTTTCCAAACTGTTTTGGGGTGGAACACATGTGCCTACTTGTTACTTTCATGTTTTCACATCATATACTTTCTATGTTCATTCATACATTTATAGTACATGATTTCATTGTGTTTATGCTATGTATGACCATTGTGTGCATACCTAGTACATTGTTTTACATTACATTTCATGCTATGTATGTCTATTGTTGCATACTTAGTACAGTTCACATGCTATGTATGTCCAATCGTTGCATTGTTCATCATACTTAGTACATTTGTTATTCATCACATGCTTACATTTTGACATTTATATACACATTACATGATTTACATCTTGACATAAGCATTTTGACATATTATTCAATACATTTGGCAATTGGTTTAAACATAGACATCTTACATTGTTGGTTTGGTTTGAGTAAGTGATTAAGTAACGAGGCGTGTGTAATATATTACAAGCATGGTGGATACGCGTACTTACTATATATAAGTGTTTGTATGGTATTACATGTCGTAATGTTATTTCAATCATTTCAATTTGAGACATATAACATTTTATACAAATAACATACTTTTCACAAGACATTGTTTTACAAACAACATATCTTATACAAACTCATTTTACATGGTTATTCATTTAACCATACATTATTCTCTTATTTATACATATCATCTGATCTTATCGATTTTCAAATGATTTACAAAACAAAGCAAATAACAAGGTTCATGACTAAACATTTTCTCAAACATAAGTCATGAATCCTATTTTCACAAAACCTATGTATCTCACAGGCATTTTTATGCTGACGTACCTATTTTCACATGTGTTTTTCAGGAGATGATGCATAGGACTTATCAAGACATACTTAGGCGGACCTGTGCCTTAGTGACTTAAAACGAGACAAGAACTAGTTAAATTTTGTTATGTACTCTTTATTTCTTGTTTAAAGACAATGTAACTCGCTTGTTTGATAAATAAAACCAAACTTAAATTTCATGGTTGTGAAACATTAATTCTGTTACAACACTCCCCGATGTTTCCGCCACATTTTGTATGTTCTACGTGGTCGGGGTGTGACATTGGCTCCTTTGGGAGCTCCTGATCGATCTAGAACACACACGATTGTGTGTTTGTTTGTGTTATTACTTTCTTTTAATACCTCCACTTTCATTCTATACCATCTAGCCCCTCATGTTTTACCACTTAACATATTTGGCACAACTTTCGTCATTTAATAGTTTTGGCCATAAACTTTAACTAGGTAAAATAGCCTAATTATTTATTTCGAGGTATATTATATAAGAATGTATGTCAATTATAAACATTCGGATTTTGGGGCGTTACATGAAACAAGTCAAACACCATCCTTTTATACAACACTTGAATCACTTGGGAACTCTTATTGTGGGATAAAGGTCACCTAACCACATTTGAGTGAACTTGTATATTCGAGGTGGGTTTACCATGTTTGTGGGATAAAGGTCACCTAACTACTTATGTGAATAAACTCACACGTGTGTGTAAGTTGGACGACTTGATTTGGAAACCATGAACTTGGGGTCACCGAAGCATGGGGAACAAAGGTGTTGATGGGATTAAACATGCGAACTAAACATAAAGATGTTTAACCGATCCCATATGGCTAGAAGTTGCAAAGGGTTGCAATTGTCAAACGTTGACTACCATGTTAATTTAAATAGAGGGATAAAGGTCACCTAACCAATATTTAAATGTAACGTTGGATTCTAGATTTTAATTATTAATTGTCTATGAGACATAAAAGGATATTAATGATTAAAATATAATAATATCGAAAATACTAAAATTGAACCTTGTTAAATTTTGTAGATGGCCGCTAACAATATTACCCAAACCGTCCGTAACCTATCACTAAAAATAATCCTTGAAAAGGATCGTCTCAATCATAACACTTCATGGGTTAATATCGAAACTTAAGAATCGTTCTCAAGTAAGAAAAGATATCCTATGTGTTGAACGATCCTGATCCCGATGAACATCTTATGGAAGATAAGGATGCCTATAACGATTGGATTAAGTATATCGAGGATACTATGCAAGCCTCTTGCCTCATGTTAGGAATTAAGATTCCCGAGATTCAAAAGGATTTTGAACATCATGGGCATACGACATGATTACCCAATTGTAGGAAATGTTTCTAAGGGTAGAACGCTTCGAAACGGTTCGTGCGCTTCATGCATGTCGAATGGAGGAAACCCAATCGGTCTCATCTTATGTCCTTAAGATGAAAAACCACATTGATCACCTCGAAAGGCTCAATATGGATAAGAGGGCTTTATCCATTCTAACGATCAATGAGGATGGAAACAAGAAAGGGCATCACCCCGACACCCAAGCAAATGTTGCAAATGGAAACGGGCACATCAAAGGGAAAAGAAAAGAAAGACTAAAGCGGAACCACCGAAACCAAAAGAAGAGAAGGCAAAGGTTGCCACGAACGATCCATACTTTGAGTATGGTGAGATAGGGCATTTGAAAAGGAATTGTCCAACCTATCTCAAAGAGTTGAAAAACAAAAGATGCTAGGCAAACCTCAGGTACAATCTTTATGATACATATTGACTTTAATGTCATTTCTTCAAACACATGGGGATTAGATACCAGATGTGGAACTCATGTTTGCAATTTGTTGCAAAAGGTTCAAAAGAAATAAGCATTACATGAAAGGAGACTATGTTTTGAAACTTCCAAATGGTTTGGAAATTGTTTTAAACATGTTATGTATGCTCCTAGTTTGACTAGGAACATTATTTAAGTTTCCCTTATAAGACAATATGGTTTTGTTTTAAAGTTTGTAAACAATGACATTTATATTTCGATGAATGACATGTTTTACTTTAAAGCTATGCTTTCAAATGGTATTTATGAATTGGTTCATGATAATATGTCATTTGATAGTTCAATGTACCAAGCAATCACCAAGAAACTCAAAATGGATTTGAGTGAGACCTATCTTTGGCATTATCACCTTGGTCATATAAACAAAGTCGCATGTAAACACTTCGAAAGAATGGTCTTTTGGAGACAAATGAAGTTGATTCATTTGATACATGTGAGTCTTGTTTACATGGTAAAATGACCAAGTAATCCCTTAGTGGGAAAGGACAAAAGATTTATTAGGTATCATACATTCAGATGTATGTGATCCTTTTAAGCCAATGACTAGGAATGGTGAAAGATACTTCATTACCTTTTACCAACGACTATAGTAGTTATGGTTATGTGTACTTGACACAAAGTTGAAGTTTTGAAATGTTCAAATCCTTCAAAAGGTGAAGTACAAAATCAACTCAATCAAAGTTCTTCATTTCGATAGAGGAGGAATCAAACTCTATTTGGATATGGTTCGATCTATGATGGCTAGGAGCACATCATCTCTATCATTTGGGGTTACGCTTTGCTTTCCACGGCCCGTATGGCCCCAACCAAGAAAGTGGATAAGACACCTTTTGAAATATGGCATGGAACGGTTCCATCATTATCATATTTGAAGGTATGGGGTTGAGATGCTTATGTGAAGCAATACACCCCAAACAAGTTAGAAGTACGATCCACTAAGTGTATCTTCATAGGATATCCTAAAGATGATATAGGATATTATTTCTACGATCCAACAGAGCAAAAGGTATTTGTTGCTCAAAAGGCTAAGTTCTTGGAAGATAAGTTCCTTATGGAAGGAACTAGTAGAACAGTGGAACTTGATGAGGATCAAGAACCACAAGACGATACACGTTTGGTTGATACTAGCACTCAACAAGAGGTTGTTTAAAATGATCAAATGGTTGATCAACATACACAAAACGTTCGTAGATCTGGTAGAATTAGTAATCCACCTGAAAGATATGGATTTTTCATGGATGGATGCTACGTGGTAGATTCAGATGAACCAACCACATACCATGATGCAATGTCAAAATCCGATTGCGACAAATGGCTTGAAGCCATGAACGTAGAGATGCAATCCATGTATGACAACCAAGTATGGGAATTGGTTGTGCCACCTCTTAACTCCAAATTAGTTGGAAGTAAGTGGGTTTTCAAGAAGAAAACAGATATGCATGGAAACTTGGATACTTATAAATTGAGACTTGTAGCAAAAGGTTTCAATCAAACTCAAGGGGTTGATTATGATGAGACCTTCTCGCCTATGGCGATGCTGTGACAACTCGTATTTCAGAACCTGTCCCTGTGCTCAGTATAACATGTTTTGAATGCTACGTGATTATGTGATGCATTTATTTAATGGAATGTTAGGGTTATTACGTTATGTGTTTATGTGCAATATATGTATATGTAATGCGATCACACAACACGAACTCAACCGCACCACACTAGTCCATCGCACAAGCCCTTGTTGGGCCGCACAACTCATGCTCGTGACCAAAGGGCAGCTCAAGAATGGGTTCGGCCCACTCCCTTTACACACATAACCCAAGAGGAGAGTGTATACTCCTCATTATTTGCAAATCTCATAACACACACAAACCCTACTCTCCCTTTCTCTCCTCTCGAAGCCGACGGCATCAACATCCCCTTCCTTGAAGCTTTCTTGCTCGGATCGATCCTATTCTTCTCTCAACCGGTTAGTGTTTATAATTATCGGTTGTGTGTTAAATGATGTTATGATCTATATGTATTACATGGTGATTTAGGGATGGTATGTGTTTGATTGTAACGAAAATTGATGAGGTATGATGTTCATGAAAATCGGTTCACATGTGTAGTATATTTAGATCAGTGTATAATTGATAATCGTATGATGTTAAAGAACCGAATACATGATAATCGGCTGTGATATGTTATCATTCGGAAGAATGTTGTGATGTTATGATAGGGTACATGTTAGTAATCAAGGCCATGAACCTGTTAATATGTTTGAAGATGTGGTTGATGTTTATGCTATGAATGTAATTAGGGTTCTTATGAATTAGAGGATAAAATCTTAGTTTGATCGATCCACATTCAAGTTGGAAACTGTTTGATTGTTTGACCGATTTGATGCAAAATAGGAAACTATTGAATGATTGAAACCGACTGCATGAAATTAGGGGATTAGACAACTAATCGCACAAGGCCTAATCGGATCGCACAAGACCTAATCGGATCGCACAAGGGACTGGTCGCACAAGGCAGTCGCACAAGCTTGGTGCAACTGTTTAAAACTCACAGTACAACTTAGAACTGCATGATCGCACAAGACGTGTGGATCGCACAAGGCAGTGCCGATCGCACAAGTCTTGGGCCACACACACTGTTTAGACTTTATTATGTTGTTGGGCCTTAAAGCCCAATACCCAGTCGCACAACTTAACTGGATCGCACAAGTCCATCCGGACCGCACAAGATCAATGTCGGTTATTAATTGGGCTGTGTAGTTACTATTGGGCTTGTTTATAAACTGGGCCAGGTGAACTTTGGATCGCACAACATGCTGTGGATCGCACAAGGTTGTGTTGATCGCACAACATGTTGGGCCGGGTAGTTGTTTGGGTTCCAACTACCCAATCGCACAAGATGCTATTGGGCTTACACTGTTACCTCATCCCAATACATCCTGATCGCACAAGTTCGGGTTTTATGTGTTTAACTGAATTGTTTATCATGTTCAATGTGTATGCCATGATCATTACGTGTTCTTGACTTGTTAGTTCTGTGTAAACTTACGTGCACTACTTGAACCTAGACCTGACTTGTATGGTAACCAAGTTAGGACATGGTTGACCACATATAGCTCAAGTGACCATTTTGTGTATCTGCCGAGCAAACCAAGGTGAGTTCACACTCTTTATAAGGCATGGGATTCCCGGTGGTTGGGAATGGGTTAAAGAATTAAAACGGAACCTACATATCCTCCTTGGGTAGGATATGTACGGCCATCCTCCATGGGTAGGATGCCAATATTAATCCTGCGTATTCTCCTTGGGTAGAATACGTACGTTCGTCCTCCTTGGGTAGGACAACAACCTTAAACTACTAGCCAGAACTCTATCACCTAAGTCCCTCATTTTATATCGACATAATCGCCGAGGCCGATGGTGAGCGGGTCATTAGTTAATAGCGCTATTAGGTTTGACAAACCTCACACCGTGCCGGTCGGACGGGCGTGTACTAATGGATCATGGCAAACTGTCAATGATGATAGACATTGACGTAGGGCACAACTATTGTTCGTCAGTCGTCGATATGTTAACGGTCTAGTGGTTCACATGGGGAAGCTCCCACTGATTATGGATATGGATTGGGAAATAACGATACTGGTTAACTCGTGGTTTACGAAACAACTTATGGTTTTCAAAACAAACTTGTAAAACTAAACAACCAACTGTGAACTCGCTCAACTTTGTTGTTGACTCGTTGTTAGATGCCTTGTAGGTCGTTAGGTGCTTATGGAGCTTGCACAGGGAGGAGTGGTCGTTGTGGGACATGGACTGTTGAGTCCCATGTCAAACTTTTAAACTTTATGAACTTATTACTTATGTTTGGGTTTTACAATTTATGCTTCCGCTGTTAACTTAAAGTTGGCCACTTTCTTTTAGAAACCAATTATATTGTGGTTGGTTTTATTTATTTAATTACGTTGTTCAATATGATTGGTGGCTTGATCCTGGTCAGTCACGCCTCCATGCGGTGATACTCCGCTTGTGGATTTTTAGGGGTGTGACAGATTGGTATCAGAGCCATTGGTTATAGTGAACTTGGTTTTAAAAAGGGAAAAGCTTTTTGATTAAAACCAGACTATAACCTGTTCAGTGCTCAACGATCCACAACGACACTTTGCTCCACGTGCAAGGCTCAATACTCTTGGTGGTATGATGTGAGTTTATATTGCTTACTTGCTAGCTTACTTTTGTGTAACGTGCTGTTCATGGTATGATTATTTAGAGTAGTAGCATACTGTCTATTAGCCCTACTGTGTACTTTGAGACACACCATTGTTTACTCGAAATTTGGCAAGTGATGGACAAATTCTTTCCTGATCTCTCATCACCTCGCTACAACGACTGCTTATGCGTTCTATTTATTTGTACGTTCATTACGACATGACGTCGCCATCTGACCCTCCGTACATTCGGTTTGTACGTCAACCTCCACGTAGACCAGGACCGGCTCAAACGAACTCAGTATCAGGAGATCTATACCCACGCATCCCTGTTGATGAACCTCATCATCTCCACAGGTTGTTGTTACTAGAAACGAAGCAGCCACAATTACACGCGTTTGTCGTTTTGCAACTCGCAACCCTACCAACCAAACCCTTTTTTGGACAAGTGATACACTCACGCGACCGCGATGCAACGAACTTCCCTTTTGTGCCATGCCACCATGCACGACTACTGGACATTACTTCTAGATGATAGATTAGCTGGACGAATCCTTCGGTTATTGTTGGACCCCTGTTTTCACTCGATTCTTCGTATGAACCTCATTAATTCCCGGTTTCTTTGATCGACAACCGATTTAATGAAACGCCAACAACCATACCACGATTTTCACCGATCACAAGAGAACCTTATTACCATGTTGGATGGTTTAATCCTATACTACTTGATTAGCTCTCTCGTATACCTAACTTAGCGAATGAATGCCATTACTGGTGGAATAGTCTTCAGGACATTTGGGGACGGAGATATGGATCACTCAACCCAATGGCGAAACCGATGATTTATATGTTTACCTGGCCCACCCTACACTACAAGAGCCGTATTTTAACTCCATGATAGTTTTCCATATATATGCGGAATCTTTTCACTAGCCCTTGTACCAACACCTGATTGTCGATTAATGCTTTATTTAATTTCTATCATTGGCTTAGATCAAACCATCACTCCCTTACCACAGTGATATTATGTTTTTGTTACTCCATGCTGAGATACTGAGACGAACACACTCTAGTTTAGAGAATATGGAAGGCTCGACTTTCGATCATTGGTGATCACTCCTTGAAACCTTGATGGTAGTGATGTGTTGTTGATACGATCATACTCCCTGGAACACGTTTTCATGTATTTCCTTTGGAACCTCACGACTACGCAGACGTACTTTGGATTCATTCTCATGACCCAAGGAACTCCTCCTAATTTGGTTGCTTACTTGATGAATCAAACACACCTAAGTTCATGGATTTAGGTGAATTGTTCCCCTTCGCATGTGGGCGAAACCAATGACTTTTGATGGAAGTCCCAGTGAACCTTAATACTACGCATTTGTACGACAATCACGCTGCTATGTTGAATTCTTGTTCTGATTGATTTGACCCCCGTGACAGCTATATTTGAACGATATACTTTAACTTAACTATACCAAACATGCGTATGACCAGCTATACCTTCGACCTTATGTAACCCCTACTGTGGATTCTTAAACGCTTACTCATCGATTGCGACTACTCTTTCTTATGTTTCCGCATCCATACATGATATACTTTTGGGATTCTGTGAAGCTAACGATAATCCCCTAGGACACTCGCTTGGACAAGTTACACTGTACGAATGATTTCTCGATGAGCATTGGGCCATGAATATGATGATACCACAGATATTGTTCGTTGAACTTGATACGACCGATATGGATTCTCAGACGCGACCTTCGAATCTAGTTTAACTTGACGAATATGTCACTTGTTTTCATCGATGACATCCTGAACCATTCCAAGAGTCAGGAGGAACGCGAGCGACGTTTGCAACTCATCTTAGAACTTCTTTGAACAGAACAGCCTTATGCTAAGTTTTCAAAATGCGACTTTTGGCTTCGTGAAGTCCATTTCTTAGGCCACGTGGTTAATAATGATTGGATTCATGTTGATCCATCCAAGGTTGACTCAATCAGGAATTGGCCTGCACCTCGAACACCAACTGGAATCCGTAAATTCTTGGGATTGGTAGGTTACTACAGAAGGTTTATCAAGGATTTCTCCAAGATTGCGCAACCCCTCACTTCACTAACACAGAAGGGTGTCACCTATCGTTGGGGTGGTATATAGGAATCTGCATTTCATCACTTACATGATAGACTTTGTAGCGCACCAATTCTCTCATTGCCTGAAGGCACAGACGATTTTGTGGTTTATTACGACGCTTCCATCCAAGGACTCGGTTGCGTGTTGATGCAACGTGACAAGGTCATTGCCTACGCATCGCGCCAACTTAAAGTTTACGAGAGGAACTACACTACACATGACTTGGAGTTAGGAGCAGTGGTTTTTGCCCTTAAGATATGGAGACATTACCTGTACGGTACCAAGTGCACCATTTACACCGATCACAGGAGTCTCGAGCATATCTTCAAGCAAAAGGAGTTAAACATGCGACAACGTCGATGGGTCGAGCTCTTGAATGATTACGAATGCGCGATCAAGTACCATCCGGGCAAGGCTAATGTTGTGGCCGACGCCCTCAGTCGAAAGGATACTACACCTAAGCGAGTACGTGCATTACAACTGACCATCCAATCTAGTCTTCCTACTCAGATACGAGATGCTCAGGTTGAACCATTGAAAGCAGAGAACATCAGGGCAGAGTCTCTACGAGGATCAAGGAAACGATTAGAACAAAAGGAAGATGGAGCCTACTATGTAAACGGGCGCATCTGGGTCCCACTTTATGGAAACTTACGCGAGCTTGTGATGGATGAAGCGCACAAGTCTCGGTACTCAGTACATCCTGGTTCGGATAAGATGTACCACGACCTAAAGACTAGATACTGGTGGCCTAGCATGAAAGCCAACATAGCAACCTACGTCAGTAAATGTTTGACTTGTGCGAGAGTCAAGATTGAATATCAGAAACCATCAGGCCTACTTCAACAACCAGAGATACCGACATGGAAATGGGAGCAAATTTCCATGGACTTCGTTACTGGCCTGCCTAGATCTCAACGCGGAAATGATACCCTTTGGGTGATCGTGGATCGACTGACCAAGTCTGCACATTTTCTAGCTATCAAGGAAACGGATAAGTTTTCTACTCTGGCAGACATCTACCTGAAGGAAGTAGTTTCGAGGCACGGGGTGCCAACCTCCATCATTTCTGATCATGATCCATGTTTTACCTCTGATTTGTGGTAGGCGATGCACAAATCCATTGGCTCGCGTTTAGACACGAGTACAACTTATCATCCACAGACGAATGGGCAGTATGAACGCACCATCCAAACCCGCGAAGACATGCTTCGAGCATGTGTAATCGACTTTGGTAACGGCTGGAAAAGGCACCTACCTTTAGAAGAGTTTTCGTATAACAACAGTTACCACACCAGCATCCAAGCTGCTCTATTTGAGGCATTGTATGGACGAAAATGCCGATCACCTTTATGATGGGCAGAAGTTGGTGACAGCTAAATCACTGGCCCAGAACTCGTCCTCGACACGACAGAAAAGATTGCCCAAATACGACAACGAATGGCGGCAGCTCGTGACCATCAGAAAAGCTACGCGGATAAGTGCAGGAAACCACTCGAGTTCCAGGTTGGGGATCGAGTGCTACTCAAAGTCTCACCTTGGAAAGGTGTTGTTCATTTTGGCAAACAAGGCAAAATCAACCCGCGATTTGTCGGACCTTTCAAAATCATAGAGAAAATAGGCAAAGTGGCCTACAAACTGAACCTACCCGAAGAACTCAGCGGAGTTCACAATGTTTTCCACATGACAAATCTGAAGAAGTGTCTGTCAGATGAGACCCTCATAGTTCCTCTCAAAGAACTCACCATTGACGATCAGCTGCGATTCATCGAAGAACCAGTAGAGATTACTGAACGAGATGTTAAGATTCTCAAAAGCACCAGAATACCTCTTGTTCGAGTTCGTTGGAACTCCCGTCATGGCTCAGAGTTCACCTGGGAACGAGAAGACCAAATAAAACACAAGTATCCCCAATTGTTCGAGAACAATGAAACCACTACTGAGGCTGAAGCTACTACGGAATTTCAGGACGAAATTCCAAACCAACGGGGGAAGGATGTGGCACCCCAGGAAAACCAGGAAACCATGCAACTTAACTAGCTTCCTCAGTGAGTACGTGCTAAATTTCAGGATGAAATTTCTTTCAACTTGGGGATAATGTGACAACTCGTATTTTAGAACCTATCCCTGTGCTCAGTATAACATGTTTTGAACGCTACGTGATTATGTGATGCATTTATTTAATGGAATGTTAGGGTTATTACGTTATGTGTTTATGTGTAATATATGTATATGTAATGCGATCACACAACATGAACTCAACCGCACCACACTACTCCATCGCACAAGCCCTTGTTGGGCCGCACAACTCATGCTCGTGACCAAAGGGCAGCTCAAGAATGGGTTCGGCCCACTCCCTTTACACGCATAACCCATGAGGAGAGTGTATACTCCTCATTATTTGCAAATCTCATAACACACACAAACCCTACTCTCCCTTTCTCTCCTCTCAAAGCCGACGGCATCAACATCCCCTTCCTTGAAGCTTTCTTGCTCGGATCGATCCTATTCTTCTCTCAACCGGTTAGTGTTTGTAATTATCGGTTGTGTGTTAAATGATGTTATGATCTATAAGTATTACATGGTGATTTAGGGATGGTATGTTTTTGATTGTAACGAAAATTGATGAGGTATGATGTTCATGAAAATCGGTTCATATGTGTAGTATATTTAGATCAGTGTAGAATTGATAATCATATGATGTTAAAGAACCGAATACATGATAATCGGCTGTGATATGTTATCATTCGGATGAATGTTGTGATGTTATGATAGGGTACATGTTAGTAATCAAGGCCATGAACCTGTTAATATGTTTGAAGATGTGGTTGATGTTTATGCTATGAATGTAATTAGGGTTCTTATGAATTAGAGGATAAAATCTTAGTTTGATCGATCCACATTCAAGTTGGAAACTGTTTGATTGTTTGACCGATTTGATGCAAAATAGGAAACTATTGAATGATTGAAACCGACTGCATGAAATTAGGGGATTAGACAACTAATCGCACAAGGCCTAATCGGATCGCACAAGACCTAATCGGATCGCACAAGGGACTGGTCGCACAAGGCAGTCGCACAAGCTTGGTGCAACTGTTTAAAACTCACAGTACAACTTAGAACTGCATGATCGCACAAGACGTGTGGATCGCACAAGGCAGTGCCGATCGCACAAGTCTTGGGCCACACACACTGTTTAGACTTTATTATGTTGTTGGGCCTTAAAGCCCAATACCCAGTCGCACAACTTAACTGGATCGCACAAGTCCATCCGGACCACACAACATCAATGTCGGTTATTAATTGGGCTGTGTAGATATTATTGGGCTTATTTATAAACTGGGCCGGGTGAACTTTGGATCGCACAACATGCTGTGGATCGCACAAGGTTGTGCTGATCGCACAACATGTTGGGCCGGGTAGTTGTTTGGGTTCCAACTACCCAATCGCACAAGATGCTATTGGGCTTACACTGTTACCTCAGCCCAATACATCCTGATCGCACAAGTTCAGGTTTTATGTGTTTAATTGAATTGTTTATCATGTTCAATGTGTATGCCATGATCATTACGTGTTCTTGACTTGTTAGTTCTGTGTAAACTTACGTGCACTACTTGAACCTAGACCTGACTTGTATGGTAACCATGTTAGGATGTGGTTAACCACATATAGCTCAAGTGACCATTTTGTGTATCTGCCGAGTAAACCAAGGTGAGTTCACACTCTTTATAAGGCATGGGATTCCCGGTGGTTGGGAATGGGTTAAAGAATTAAAACGGAACCTACATATCCTCCTTGGGTAGGATATGTACGGCTATCCTCCATGGGTAGGATGCCAATATTAATTCTGCGTATTCTCCTTGGGTAGAATATGTACGTTCGTCCTCCTTGGGTAGGACAACAACCTTAAACTACTAGCCAAAACTCTATCACCTAAGTCCCTCATTTTATATCGACTTAATCGCCTAGGCCGATGGCGAGCGGGTCATTAGTTAATAGCGCTATTAGGTTTGACAAACCTCACACCGTGCCGGTCGGACGGGCGTGTACTAATGGATCATGGCAAACTGTCAATGATGATTGACATTGACGTAGGGCACAACTATTGTTCGTCAGTCATCGATATGTTAACGGTCTAGTGGTTCACATGGGGAAGCCCCCACTGATTATGGATATGGATTGGGAAATAACGATACTGGTTAACTCGTGGTTTACGAAACAACTTATGGTTTTCAAAACAAACTTGTAAAACTAAACAACCAACTGTGAACTCGCTCAACTTTGTTGTTGACTCGTTGTTACATGCCTTGCAGGTCGTTAG
>JARYGA010040601.1:0-44187 GCA_030545235.1 Helianthus tuberosus
TTTCGGCTATTTTATGTAAACTTGTTACATAAACCGAACCGAACGCGTAATAAGCGTAACGGGTATCCGAAAGAGCCATATACAGGTTTCCTAAGTTAATATGCTTCAAATATGTTGTGACATCAGTAGGATGTCTTTCATTATGCCCCGAACTAATTTAAACACAAACTATGCCCCGTAGGGGTAGTTTGGTCATTTTAAAGGTTGTAAAAGAGTTTAAATGTTTAACTGAGTTACAGGTCTGATGTAAACAGAAAACATACTCAATTTGATGAGCTATAACAGTAGGGTGAAGTATATATGTGAAATATATCATTTATAACCAAACTATGCACCGAAGGGGCATTTTGGTAATTTCACATAAGCCGAAAAGCTCAAAACTGAAGTCTGAGTTTATCAACCTTTGCTTACTGTTAAAATATCATAATTTTCCTCGTATATCAGTAGGTATCAACCCGGGTATGTTCAATATGATTTTAAAACGTACTATGCGTTAAAAACGCCAAATAAGGCGATTAAAGGCCATTTCCGGGTTTGATACTTAAATATGATATTTTTATATTTCCAGAAGGCTTAAAATAATTTATTTATCATATGTGATCAGTAGCAAAAGGTTTGGAGTCATTTAGATAAGTAAAACTCATTTTATGGCCCGTAAGGGCAAAACCGACAATTACCGGATTAAGCCTACGACTACTAGTTATGCTCAGCCTAAAATTAATTAAAAATCTTTAAAAATCCCAAAATAATATATTATATCAGTGGGTATTAAGTTTGATACAAAAAAGTAGGCTTAACTAGGCTATACGCTAATTACGCCGTTTTATTAACATAAAGCTTTAATTTTGCGATATTGAGCATAACTCTTAATCTATAAGTCAAACTGATGTCAAACTTTGCATACAAGTTTATATATCAGTAACTAAGGTTTCTACACTTTTACATTTTCATAAATCATGTTCTAAGGTAATAAGGGCATAATGGTCAACATATGAGCAAATAACGGAAACATGCATATTAATTGGATAACTAATGAACCAAGGTGTATAATCACAGAGGGTTGTTCTAACATGTAACCTAATCCAATTAAAGCTCTGAGGCATTTCTAAAATGTGCCTAAACGGGTCAGAACTGAAAGTCAAAGTGAAAGTCAAACTATGTGACTTTCGGTTCCGATCCGGGTCTAAACAGGAAATTGTCGGGTTGAACATGTTTAGACATGTTCTTACACTAATTACTAAGTTATAACAATGATCAAACAGGTTATATATGTTCTAGATAGCTAATTATGCATAAATGACATTTTAAGAATCCTGTTGACTTTTTAAGTACATGTTTGACCCGACAATTGAACTAGTTAGTGTGGTGATCAGGGGAAACCCTTTTGGGGTTTTATTACCCACATAAATACCAACTTATAACTACTTTTAATTCGAGATATGACTGAGCCATTATTGACTAATCTCGAAGTCAAACCGTAATTACGACGGTTTGACTTTTAGCTAATTAAACAAGCTAAACTCAACTAAAGAAGGATTAGAACACTTACAAGAGTCCTATGCACGACTTATGATCAGTTGGACCTGCTTGAGAGCTCCAGGAATGATCAGATTGCAAGGAAATTGGTGTGAGGAACTTGTGTGCACTACATTGCCTTTTATAGTAAAATTCTCACCACAAATCCTTGACAACAAGGTCTAGCACCCACCACAATTGATCAACACTTGTTGTCTAGTGCTTAGGGGTGCCTAGGGGTCGTCCACATGTGAGAAAAACCGGCTAGATGGGTCAAATTCGCGCATAACAGGCTGCTGCCTGGTTTTTCTGGTTCTGGGCGTCCCACGCGGGCCGCCTCAAGATAAGCTTAAACCCACGCGGGCCGCTTGGCCCCAAAAATCAGATTTTCATTTTTTAAATGTTTTGCAGCTTGACCTTTGGTTTCACGAAGGGGCAACTAGGGTTATTTCTTGCATTTTGACCCCCTTATATTTACCCACAAGGGCTTTAGGACTTATACCCACTTTGCCAAGTCCCTGAACACTTCCGGTTAACCCGAAAAGTCTTAACTTTCAATGTTTGCACTTTAACCCCTCGCCTACGAATTTGGTCATAACTTTCTCATACGATAACGAAACATAGTGAAATTTTAATCGTGCATTCAAGTGAGTATAATTAACATTTACAAAGCTTCGGGTTTGTCAAAAGGTCACTCAGAGGTATATCTTTAAACATGTTGACACATTTAACCCCTGTAGTTTGTAATCTCTAACTTTTAGCTTCGTATGATCCATGATTTATTCGTTTGATGTTATAAACATCATGTAGGGTTATTATGGAGTATGTTTATCCATTGTTGACATTTTGAACCCTTATTTTCACATACTTTCTATGTTTGTCAACTTTAGTCCCTCTAAAGTATACTTTCTCACGTTCAAGCTGATGACACGTGTCAATACATTATAGGACGTGAATTTTCGAGGTGTTACATTCCTGTAACTCGAATCCTAGCCCGGTATATCCCATTTTAATTTTACACCATTGTGAATCTTACGCCTTTTTTACTCTCTGATAGAGGTTCTCGGCATTGAAAAATCTTCGTAAACTAAATCACACATGTATATGTTGATATTTAAGAGATATACAGTCAAGGAAATCAAGGGCAATGGTGATATATATAGTGACGGCATCAGATTCCTAATTGATGGAGAAAGGTCTGGTGGCAAGAAAATCTGCTTCTAGGAGGTTGTCAAGTGTTTTCGCTCGACGATTCCATTCTTGGGTGGTTGGTTTGGCCCTTGTTCCTGTAACTCGAATCCTAGCCTGGTATATCCCATTTTCAATTTACACCATTGTGAACCTTACGCCTTTTTTACTCTCTGATCGAGGTTCTCGTCATTGGAAAATCGTCGTAAACTAAATCACACCTGTATATGTTGACATTTAAGAGATACACAGTCAAGAAAATCAAGAGCAATGGTGAAATATATGCGGATTAGACACAAAAAAAAACACTCAACAAATGGCTACAATTTAAGTAATGTGTTTAGTGACGGCATCAGATTCCTAATTGATGGAGAAATATCTGGTGGCAAGAAAAGCTGCTTCTATGAGGTTGTCAAGTGTTTTCGCTCGACGATTCCATCCTTGGGTGGTTGGTTTGGACCTTGTTCCTGTAACTCGAATCCTAGCCCGGTATATCCCATTTTAATTTTACACCATTGTGAACCTTACGCCTTTTTTACTCTCTGATCGAGGTTCTCGGCATTGAAAAATCTCCGTAAACTAAATCGCACGTTTATATGTTGATATTTAAGAGATATACAGTCAAGAAAATCAAGTGCAATGGTGATATATATGCGGATTAGACACCAAAAAAACACTCAACAAATGGTTACAATTTAAGTAATGTGTTTAGTGACGGCATCAGATTCCTAATTGATGGAGAAGGATCTTGTGGCAAGAAAAGCTGCTTCTAGGAGGTTGTCAAGTGTTTTCGCTCGACGATTCCATTCTTGGGTGGTTGGTTTGGCCCTTGTTCCTGTAACTCGAATCCTAGCCCGGTAAATCCCATTTTAAATTTACACCATTGTGAACCTTACGCCTTTTTTACTCTCTGATCGAGGTTCTCGTCATTGGAAAATCGTCGTAAACTAAATCACACATGTATATGTTGACATTTAAGAGATACACAGTCAAGAAAATTAAGAGCAATGGTGAAATATATGCGGATTAGACACAAAAAAAAACTCAACAAATGGCTACAATTTAAGTAATGTGTTTAGTGACGGCATCAGATTCCTAATTGATGGAGAAATATCTGGTGGCAAGAAAAGCTGTTTCTAGGAGGTTGTCAAGTGTTTTCGCTCGACGATTCAATTCTTGGGTGGTTGGTTTGGACCTTGTTCCTGTAACTCGAATCCTAGCCCGGTATATCCCATTTTAATTTTACACCATTGTGAACCTTACGCCTTTTTTAATCTCTGATCGAGGTTCTCGGCATTGAAAAATCTTTGTAAACTAAAGCACACGTGTATATGTTGATATTTAAGAGATATACAGTCAAGAAAATCAAGGGAAATGGTGATATATATGTGGATTAGACACCAAAAAAAACACTTAAGAAATGGCTACAATTTAAGGAATGTGTTTAGTGACGGCATCAGATTCCTAATTGATGGAGAAAGGTCTGGTGGTAAGAAAAGCTGCTTCTAGGAGGTTGTCAAGTGTTTTCGCTCGACGATTCCATTCTTGGGTGGTTGGTTTGGTCCTTGTTCCTGTAACTCGAATCCTAGCCCGGTATATCCCATTTTAATTTTACACCATTGTGAACCTTACGTCTTTTTTACTCTCTGATCGAGGTTCTCGGCATTGAAAAATCTTCGTAAACTAAACACACGTGTATATGTTGACATTTAAGAGACATACAGTCAAGAAAATCAAGGGAAATGGTGATATATATGCAGATTAGACACAAAAAAAAACACTCAACAAATGGCTACAATTTAATGAATGTGTTTAGTGACGGCATCAGATTCCTAATTGATGGAGAAAGGTCTGGTGGCAAGAAAAGTTGCTTCTAGGAGGTTGTCATGTGTTTTCGCTTGACGATTCCATTCTTGGGTGGTTGGTTTGGCCCTTGTTCCTGTAACTCGAATCCTAGCCCGGTATATCCCATTTTAATTTTACACCATTGTGAACCTTACGTCTTTTTTACATTCTGATCGAGGTTCTCGGCATTGAAAAATCTAGGTAAACTAAATCACATGTGTATATGTTGAAATTTAAGAGATATACAGTCAAGAAAATCATGGGCAATGGTGATATATATGCGGATTAGACACCAAAAAAACACTCAATAAATGGCTACAATTTAGGGAATGTGTTTGGTGACGACATCAGATTCCTAATTGATGGAGAAAGGTCTGGTGGCAAGAAAAGTTGCTTCTAGGAGGTTGTCAAGTTTTTTAGCTCGACGATTCCATTCTTGGGTGGTTGGTTTAGCCCTTTTTCCTGTAACTCGAATCCCAGCCCGGTATATCCCATTTTAATTTTACACCATTGTGAACCTTACGCCTTTTTTACTCTCTGATCGAGGTTCTCGGCATTGAAAAATCTCCGTAAACTAAATCACACGTGTATATGTTGATATTTAAGAGATATACAGCCAAGAAAATCAAGGGCAATGGTGATGTATATGAAAAACACTCAACAAATGGATACAATTTAAGGAATGTGTTTTGTGACGGCATCAGATTCCTAATTGATGGAGAAACGTCTGGTGGTAAGAAAAGCTGCTTCTAGGAGGTTGTCAAGTGTTTTCACTCGACGATTCCATTCTTGGGTGGTTGGTTTGGCCCTTGTTCCTGTAACTCGAATCCTACCCGGTATATCCCATTTTAATTTTACACCATTGTGAACCTTACGCCTTTTTTACTCTCTGATCGAGGTTCTCGGCATTGAAAAATCTCCGTAAACTAAATCGCACGTTTATATGTTGATATTTAAGAGATATACAGTCAAGAAAATCAAGTGCAATGGTGATATATATGCGGATTAGACACCAAAAAAACACTCAACAAATGGTTACAATTTAAGTAATGTGTTTAGTGACGGCATCAGATTCCTAATTGATGGAGAAGGATCTTGTGGCAAGAAAAGCTGCTTCTAGGAGGTTGTCAAGTGTTTTCGCTCGACGATTCCATTCTTGGGTGGTTGGTTTGGCCCTTGTTCCTGTAACTCGAATCCTAGCCCGGTAAATCCCATTTTAAATTTACACCATTGTGAACCTTACGCCTTTTTTACTCTCTGATCGAGGTTCTCGTCATTGGAAAATCGTCGTAAACTAAATCACACATGTATATGTTGACATTTAAGAGATACACAGTCAAGAAAATTAAGAGCAATGGTGAAATATATGCGGATTAGACACAAAAAAAAAACTCAACAAATGGCAACAATTTAAGTAATGTGTTTAGTGACGGCATCAGATTCCTAATTGATGGAGAAATATCTGGTGGCAAGAAAAGCTGTTTCTAGGAGGTTGTCAAGTGTTTTCGCTCGACGATTCAATTCTTGGGTGGTTGGTTTGGACCTTGTTCCTGTAACTCGAATCCTAGCCCGGTATATCCCATTTTAATTTTACACCATTGTGAACCTTACGCCTTTTTTAATCTCTGATCGAGGTTCTCGGCATTGAAAAATCTTTGTAAACTAAAGCACACGTGTATATGTTGATATTTAAGAGATATACAGTCAAGAAAATCAAGGGCAATGGTGATATATATGCGGATTAGACACCAAAAAAAACACTTAAGAAATGGCTACAATTTAAGGAATGTGTTTAGTGACGGCATCAGATTCCCAATTGATGGAGAAAGGTCTGGTGGTAAGAAAAGCTGCTTCTAGGAGGTTGTCAAGTGTTTTCGCTCGACGATTCCATTCTTGGGTGGTTGGTTTGGTCCTTGTTCCTGTAACTCGAATCCTAGCCCGGTATATCCCATTTTAATTTTACACCATTGTGAACCTTACGTCTTTTTTACTCTCTGATCGAGGTTCTCGGCATTGAAAAATCTTCGTAAACTAAACACACGTGTATATGTTGACATTTAAGAGACATACAGTCAAGAAAATCAAGGGAAATGGTGATATATATGCAGATTAGACACAAAAAAAAAACACTCAACAAATGGCTACAATTTAATGAATGTGTTTAGTGACGGCATCAGATTCCTAATTGATGGAGAAAGGTCTGGTGGCAAGAAAAGTTGCTTCTAGGAGGTTGTCATGTGTTTTCGCTTGACGATTCCATTCTTGGATGGTTGGTTTGGCCCTTGTTCCTGTAACTCGAATCCTAGCCCGGTATATCCCATTTTAATTTTACACCATTGTGAACCTTACGTCTTTTTTACATTCTGATCGAGGTTCTCGGCATTGAAAAATCTAGGTAAACTAAATCACATGTGTATATGTTGAAATTTAAGAGATATACAGTCAAGAAAATCATGGGCAATGGTGATATATATGCGGATTAGACACCAAAAAAACACTCAATAAATGGCTACAATTTAGGGAATGTGTTTGGTGACGACATCAGATTCCTAATTGATGGAGAAAGGTCTGGTGGCAAGAAAAGTTGCTTCTAGGAGGTTGTCAAGTTTTTTAGCTCGACGATTCCATTCTTGGGTGGTTGGTTTAGCCCTTGTTCCTGTAACTCGAATCCCAGCCCGGTATATCCCATTTTAATTTTACACCATTGTGAACCTTACGCCTTTTTTACTCTCTGATCGAGGTTCTCGGCATTGAAAAATCTCCGTAAACTAAATCACACGTGTATATGTTGATATTTAAGAGATATACAGCCAAGAAAATCAAGGGCAATGGTGATGTATATGAAAAACACTCAACAAATGGATACAATTTAAGGAATGTGTTTTGTGACGGCATCAGATTCATAATTGATGGAGAAACGTCTGGTGGTAAGAAAAGCTGCTTCTAGGAGGTTGTCAAGTGTTTTCACTCGACGATTCCATTCTTGGGTGGTTGGTTTGGCCCTTGTTCCTGTAACTCGAATCCTACCCGGTATATCCCATTTTAATTTTACACCATTGTGAACCTTACGCCTTTTTTACTCTCTGATCGAGGTTCTCGGCATTGAAAAATCTCCGTAAACTAAATCGCACGTTTATATGTTGATATTTAAGAGATATACAGTCAAGAAAATCAAGTGCAATGGTGATATATATGCGGATTAGACACCAAAAAAACACTCAACAAATGGTTACAATTTAAGTAATGTGTTTAGTGACGGCATCAGATTCCTAATTGATGGAGAAGGATCTTGTGGCAAGAAAAGCTGCTTCTAGGAGGTTGTCAAGTGTTTTCGCTCGACGATTCCATTCTTGGGTGGCTGGTTTGGCCCTTGTTCCTGTAACTCGAATCCTAGCCCGGTAAATCCCATTTTAAATTTACACCATTGTGAACCTTACGCCTTTTTTACTCTCTGATCGAGGTTCTCGTCATTGGAAAATCGTCGTAAACTAAATCACACATGTATATGTTGACATTTAAGAGATACACAGTCAAGAAAATTAAGAGCAATGGAGAAATATATGCGGATTAGACACAAAAAAAAAACTCAACAAATGGCTACAATTTAAGTAATGTGTTTAGTGACGGCATCAGATTCCTAATTGATGGAGAAATATCTGGTGGCAAGAAAAGCTGTTTCTAGGAGGTTGTCAAGTGTTTTCGCTCGACGATTCAATTCTTGAGTGGTTGGTTTGGACCTTGTTCCTGTAACTCGAATCCTAGCCCGGTATATCCCATTTTAATTTTACACCATTGTGAACCTTACGCCTTTTTTAATCTCTGATCGAGGTTCTCGGCATTGAAAAATCTTTGTAAACTAAAGCACACGTGTATATGTTGATATTTAAGAGATATACAGTCAAGAAAATCAAGGGCAATGGTGATATATATGCGGATTAGACACCAAAAAAAACACTTAAGAAATGGCTACAATTTAAGGAATGTGTTTAGTGACGGCATCAGATTCCTAATTGATGGAGAAAGGTCTGGTGGTAAGAAAAGCTGCTTCTAGGAGGTTGTCAAGTGTTTTCGCTCGACGATTCCATTCTTGGGTGGTTGGTTTGGTCCTTGTTCCTGTAACTCGAATCCTAGCCCGGTATATCCCATTTTAATTTTACACCATTGTGAACCTTACGCCTTTTTTAATCTCTGATCGAGGTTCTCGGCATTGAAAAATCTTTGTAAACTAAAGCACACGTGTATATGTTGATATTTAAGAGATATACAGTCAAGAAAATCAAGGGCAATGGTGATATATATGCGGATTAGACACCAAAAAAAACACTTAAGAAATGGCTACAATTTAAGGAATGTGTTTAGTGACGGCATCAGATTCCTAATTGATGGAGAAAGGTCTGGTGGTAAGAAAAGCTGCTTCTAGGAGGTTGTCAAGTGTTTTCGCTCGACGATTCCATTCTTGGGTGGTTGGTTTGGTCCTTGTTCCTGTAACTCGAATCCTAGCCCGGTATATCCCATTTTAATTTTACACCATTGTGAACCTTACGTCTTTTTTACTCTCTGATCGAGGTTCTCGGCATTGAAAAATCTTCGTAAACTAAACACACGTGTATATGTTGACATTTAAGAGACATACAGTCAAGAAAATCAAGGGAAATGGTTGGTGATATATATGCAGATTAGACACAAAAAAAAAACACTCAACAAATGGCTACAATTTAATGAATGTGTTTAGTGACGGCATCAGATTCCTAATTGATGGAGAAAGGTCTGGTGGCAAGAAAAGTTGCTTCTAGGAGGTTGTCATGTGTTTTCGCTTGACGATTCCATTCTTGGGTGGTTGGTTTGGCCCTTGTTCCTGTAACTCGAATCCTAGCCCGGTATATCCCATTTTAATTTTACACCATTGTGAACCTTACGTCTTTTTTACTCTCTGATCGAGGTTCTCGGCATTGAAAAATCTAGGTAAACTAAATCACATGTGTATATGTTGAAATTTAAGAGATATACAGTCAAGAAAATCATGGGCAATGGTGATATATATGCGGATTAGACACCAAAAAAACACTCAATAAATGGCTACAATTTAGGGAATGTGTTTGGTGACGACATCAGATTCCTAATTGATGGAGAAAGGTCTGGTGGCAAGAAAAGTTGCTTCTAGGAGGTTGTCAAGTTTTTTAGCTCGACGATTCCATTCTTGGGTGGTTGGTTTAGCCCTTGTTCCTGTAACTCGAATCCCAGCCTGGTATATCCCATTTTAATTTTACACCATTGTGAACCTTACGCCTTTTTTACTCTCTGATCGAGGTTCTCGGCATTGAAAAATCTCCGTAAACTAAATCACACGTGTATATGTTGATATTTAAGAGATATACAGCCAAGAAAATCAAGGGCAATGGTGATGTATATGAAAAACACTCAACAAATGGATACAATTTAAGGAATGTGTTTTGTGACGGCATCAGATTCATAATTGATGGAGAAACGTCTGGTGGTAAGAAAAGCTGCTTCTAGGAGGTTGTCAAGTGTTTTCACTCGACGATTCCATTCTTGGGTGGTTGGTTTGGCCCTTGTTCCTGTAACTCGAATCCTACCCGGTATATCCCATTTTAATTTTACACCATTGTGAACCTTACGCCTTTTTTACTCTCTAATCGAGGTTCTCGGCATTGAAAAATCTTCGTAAACTAAATCACACATGTATATGTTGATATTTAAGAGATACAATCAAGAAAATCAAGGGCAATGGTGGTATATATGCGGATTAGACACTAAAAGAAACACTCAACAAATGGCTAGAATTTAAGTATTGTGATTAGTGACGACATCGGATTCCTAATTGATGGAGAAAGGTCTGGTGGTAAGAAAAGCTGCTTCTAGCAGGTTGTCAAGTGTTTTCACTCGACGATTCCATTCTTGGGTGGTTGGTTTGGTCCTTGTTCCTGTTACTCGAATCCTAGCCCGGCATATCCCATTTTAATTTTACACCATTGTGAACCTTACGTCTTTTTTACTCTCTGATTGAGGTTCTCGGCATTGAAGAATCTTTGTAAACTAAATCACACGTGTATATGTTGACATTTAAGGGATATACAGTCAAGAAAATCAAGGGCAATGGTGATATATATGCGGATTAGACACAAAAAAAAAACACTCAACAAATGGCTACAATTTAAGGAATGTGTTTAGGGACGGGATCCGTTTCCTAATTGATGGAGAAAGGTCTGGTGGCAAGAAAAGCTGCTTCTAGGAGGTTGTCAAGTGTTTTCGCTTGACGATTCCATTTTTAGGATGTTGGTTTTACCCTTGTTCCTGTAACTCGAATCCTAGCCCAGTATATCCCATTTTAATTTTACACCATTGTGAACCTTACGTCTTTTTTACTCTCTGATCGAGATTCTCGGCATTGAAAAATCTTCGTAAACAAAATCACACGTGAATATGTTGATATTTAAGAGATATACAGTCAAGAAAATCATGGGCAATGGTGATATATATGCGAATTAGACACCAAAAAAACACTCAACAAATTGCTACAATTTAAGGAATGTGTTTAGTGACGGGATCATATTCCTAATTGATGGAGAAAGGTGTGGTGGCAAGAAAAGCTGCTTCTAGGAGGTTGTCAAGTGTTTTCGCTCGACGATTCCATTCTTGGGTGGTTGGTTTGGCCCTTGTTCCTGTAACTCGAATCCTAGCCCGGTATATCCCATTTTAATTTTACACCTATGTGAACCTTACGCCTTTTTTTACTCTCTGGTCGAGGTTCTCGACATTGAAAAATCTGCGTTAACTAAATCACACGTGAATATGTTGATATTTAAGAGATATACAGTCAAGAAAATCAAGGGCAATGGTGATATATATGCGGATTAGACACAAAAAAAAAAACACTCAACAAATGGCTACAATTTAAGGAATGTGTTTAGTGACGACATCAGATTCCTAATTGATGGAGAAAGGTCTGGTGGCAAGAAAAGCTGCTTCTAGGAGGTTGTCAAGTGTTTTCGCTTGACGATTCCATTCTTGGGTGGTTGGTTTGGCCCTTGTTCCTGTAACTCAAATCTTAGTCCGTTATATCCCATTTTAATTTTACACCATTGTGAACCTTACGCCTTTTTTACTCTCTGATCGAGGTTCTCGGCATTGAAAAATCTTCGTAAACTATATCACACGTGTATATGTTGATATTTAAGAGATATACAGTCAAGAAAATCAAGGGCAATGGGGATATATATGCGGATTAGACACAAAAAAAAACACTTAACAAATGGCTACAATTTAAGGAATGTGTTTAGTGACGGCTTCAGATTCCTAATTGATGGAGAAAGGTCTGGTGGCAAGAAAAGCTGCTTCTAGGAGGTTGTTAAGTGTTTTCGCTCGACGATTCCATTCTTGAGTGGATGTTTGGCCCTTGTTCCTGTAACTCGAATCCTAGCCCGGTATATCCCATTTTAATTTTACACCATTGTGAACCTTACGTCTTTTTTACTCTCTGATCGAGGTTCTCGGCATTGAAAAATCTTCGTAAACTAAATCACACGTGTATATGTTGACATTTAAGAGATATACAGTCAAGAAAATCAAGGGCAACGGTGATATATATGCGGATTAGACACCAAAAAAAACACTCAACAAATGGCTACAATTTAAGGAATGTGTTTAGTGACGGCATTAGATTCCTAATTGATGGAAAAATGTCTGGTGGCAAGAAAAACTGCTTCTAGGAGGTTGTCAAGTGTTTTCGCTCGACGATTCCATTCTTGGGTGGTTGGTTTGGCCCTTGTTCCTGAAACTCGAATCCTAGCCCGGTATATCCCATTTTAATTTTACACCATTGTGAACCTTTCGCCTTTTTTGTTCTCTGATCGAGGTTCTCGGCATTGAAAAATCTTCGTAAACTAAATCACACGTGTATATGTTGATATTTAAGAGATATACAGTCAAGAAAATCAAGGGCAATGGTGATATTTATGCGGATTAGACACCAAAAAAAAAACACTCAACAAATGGCTACAATTTAATGAATGTGTTTAGTGACGGCATCATATTCCTAATTGATGGAGAAAGGTCTGGTGGTAAGAAAAGCTGCTTCTAGGAGGTTGTCAAGTGTTTTCGCTCGACGATTCTGTAGGATCGGTTTCTGATCCGAACGAGTCGGTTAGAAGAGCCTTTCACCAAAACAAGAGGCGGAAACAAGTGTTTTGGTTCAATTCAGCGAATATTCACTTTAATATGTTGTTATTATTATCTGCAAACGTTTACAAGCTCTAACAACACTTCGGCAGCACTTCGTGGCTCACCGGAAGACAACACACTCACTACTCTATTATTTCGCCCCAAATGTCCCTATATATAGGGTTCTGATTTCGCTCCAAATGACATGGTGTCATTTGGGGCGGAATCAGCATGTTACACTTTCGAGTGGAATCAGAAAAATGCACTTTCGAGCGGAATCAGAAAGATGCACTTTCGAGCGGAATCAGAAAGTTATGTGATTTAGCTCGAAATAACAAGGTGTCATTTCGAGCGGAATCACCCCTAAAAATCACTATTTTGATTCTCATGCTCTAATTCTATACAAAACTCGATACAAGACGTAGGCGACAGACGGATGCACCAACAAACTACCCCTCGGATGTTGACGGAGTCTTCAGTGTCGAGTCTTCGGTTGTCAAACCTTCAGTCTTTATCAGTCTTTGTGCTTCTCTCCGAAGTATTCTCCATTGTAAGCATCCTCAACCAATCTTCTTTTCTCTTTCTTCCAGAATCACAATCTAGCTCTGAGCTCTCTCTTGATGTCCTCAGACTCCCCCTCTCACTAAGCTGGGATCGTAGTCTGGAAATCACCATCTGCTCAGATATCGGAATCTGGCTTTGATCAATCTTCTTATCTGCAATTCTCTACCACACATATAAGTTTCTCAAAGATTAAATCTTTAAAATTTAGAAATCATTTTCACAAAAAATTCAAAATGATTTACTCTCTGCAAACCACTTGTAAAAACTTCTTCATACACTCTCTCCCAAACCTGTTCATCAAGTTTAGCACTTGGAATTTTGAACGTTAGCTTTCCAACAACAGTTGTCGAAAATCTTTTTGGATTTTTACAAAATTTTTGCTAAAACACACTTAAAATATTTTTGAATTTTTGAATGAGAATGCAGTAAAGAAATATTTACAAACAATATTTTTGAGAGTTCGTGCAAGAGGATCATATCAGTTTAGACAAATCACCAACACCGTTAAGCTTTAAACATTTTAAGCTCTAAACGATTCACATAGATTGACGATATTGTTATCCACTTAAACTCAATCTAAAAACTTTCAAAGTGCTTACCGATACGTTAAGGTATATTAATTTTGCACTAAGTGCATTTTTCAAAATGCTTACCGATACGTTAAGGTATATTAACCTGGCTCTGATACCACTTGTAGGATCGGATTCTGATCCGAACGAGTCGGTTAGAAGAGCCTTTCACCAAAACAAGAGGCGGAAACAAGTGTTTTGGTTCAATTAAGCGAATATTCACTTTAATCTGTTGTTATTCTTTAGAGTGAATTGCAAGTTTTGTCCTTTATCTTTAGGCCATTTTGCAAGTTTTGTCCTTTATGTTTAAAGTTGACGAGTTTTGTCCTTTATTTTTTAAAATCAAGCACGTTTTGCCCTTTGGGGAAAAACGTGCCTAATTTTTAAGGACAAAACGTGCTTGATTCTTTAAACATAAAGGACAAAACGTGCTTGATTTTTAAACATAAAGGACAAAACGTGCTTGATTTTTAAGGCCCAAAGGGTAAAACGTGCTTGATTTTCAAACATAAAGGACAAAACTCGTCAACTTTAAACATAAAGGACAAAACTTGCAAAATGGCCTAAAGATAAAGGACAAAACTTGCAATTCACTCTATTATTTATCTACAAACGTTTACAAGCTCTGACAACACTTCGGCAGCACTTCGTGGCTCACCGGAAGACAACACACACACTACTCTATGATTTCGACCCAAATGTCCCTATATATAGGGTTCTGATTTCGCTCCAAATGACATGGTGTCATTTGGGGCGGAATCAACATGTTACACTTTCGAGCGGAATCAGAAAAATGCACTTTCGAGCGGAATCAGAAAGATGCACTTTCGAGTGGAATCAGAAAGTTATGTGATTTAGCTCGAAATAACAAGGTGTCATTTCGAGCGGAATCACCCCTAAAAATCACTATTTTGATTCTCAAGCTCTAATTCTATACAAAACTCAATACAAGACGTAGGCGACAGACGGATGCACCACCAGATTCCATTCTTGGGTGGTTGGTTTGGCCCTTGTTCCTGTAACTAGAATCCTAGCCCAGTATATCCCATTTAATTTAACACCATTGTGAATCTTACGCCTTTTTTACTCTCTGATAGAGGTTCTCGGCATTGAAAAATCTTCGTAAACTAAATCACACGTGTATATGTTGATATTTAAGAGATATACACTCAAGAAAATCAAGGGCAATGGTGATATGTATGCGGATTAGACACAAAAAAAACACCTAACAAATGGCTACAATTTAAGGTATGTGTTTAGTGACGGCATCAGATTCCTAATTGATTGAGAAAGGTCTGGTGGTAAGAAAAGCTGGTTCTAGGAGGTTGTCAAGTGTTTTCGCTCGAAGATTCCATTCTTGGGTGGTTGGTTTGGCCCTCGTTCCTGTAAATCGAATCCTAGCCCGGTATATCCCATTTTAATTTTACACCATTGTGAACCTTACGCCTTTTTTACTCTCTGATCGAGGTTCTCGGCATTGAAAAATCTTCGTAAACTAAATCACACGTGTATATGTTGATATTTAAGAGATATACAGTCAAGAAAATCAAGGGCAATGGTGATATATATGCGGATTAGACACCAAAAAAACACTTAACAAATGGCTACAATTTAAGGAATGTGTTTAGTGACGGCATCAGATTCATAATTGATGGAAAACGGTCTAATTGATGGAAAAAGGTCTGGTGGTAAGAATAGCTGCTTTTAGGAGGTTGTCAAGTGTTTTCGCTCGACGATTCCATTCTTGGGTGGTTGGTTTGGCCCTTGTTCCTGTAACTCGAATCCTAGTCCGGTATATCCCATTTTAATTTTACACCATTGTGAACCTTACGCCTTTTTTACTCTCTGATCGAGGTTCTCGGCATTGAAAAATCATCGTAAAGTAAATCACACGTGTATATGTTGATATTTAAGAGATATCCAGTCAAGAAAATCAAGGGAAATGGTGATATATATGCGCATTAGATACAAAAAAAAAAACACTCAACAAATGGCTACAATTTAAGGAATATGTTTAGTGACGGCATCAGATTCCTAATTGATGGAGAAAGGTCTGGTGGTAAGAAAAGCTGCTTCTAGGAGGTTGTCAAGTGTTTTTGCTCGATGATTCCATTCTTGAGTGGTTGGTTTGGCCCTTGTTCCTGTAACTCGAATCCTAGCCCTGTATATCCCATTTTAATTTTACACCATTGTGAACCTTACGCCTTTTTTACTCTCTGATCGAGGTTCTTGGCATTGAAAAATCTTGGTCAACTAAATCACACGTGTATATGTTGACATTTAAGAGATATACAGTCAAGAAAATCAAGGGCAAGGGTGATATATATGCGGATTAGACACAAAAAAAAAACACTTAACAAATGGCTACAATTTAAGGAATGTATTTAGTGACGGCATCAGATTCCTAATTGATGGAGAAAGGTCTGGTGGCAAGAAAAGCTGTTTCTAGGAGGTTGTCAAGTGTTTTCGCTCGTCGATTCCATTCTTGGGAGGTTGGTTTGGCCCTTGTTCCTTTAACTCGAATCCTAGCCCGGTATATCCTATTTTAATCTTACACCATTGTGAACCTTACGCCTTTTTTACTATCTGATTGAGGTTCTCGGCATTGAAAAATCTTCGTAAACTAAATCACACGTGTATATGTTGACATTTAAGAGATATACAGTCAAGTAAATCAAGGGCAATGGTGATATATATGCGGATTAGACACCAAAAAAAAGCACTCAACAAATGGCTACAATTTAAGGAATGTGTTTTGTGACAGCATCAGATTCCTAATTGATGGAGAAAGGTCTGGTGGCAAGAAAAGCTGCTTCTAGGAGGTTGTCAGGTGTTTTCGCTCGAAGATTCCATTCTTGGGTGGTTGGTTTGGCCCTTGTTCCGGTAACTCGAATCCTAGCCCGGTATATCCCATTTTAATTTTACACCATTGTGAACCTTACCCCTTTTTTACTCTCTGATCGAGGTTCTCGGCATTGAAAAATCTTCGTAAACTAAATAACATGTGTATATGTTGATATTTAAGAGATAAACAGTCAAGAAAATTAAGGGCAATGGTGATATATATGCGGATTAGACACAAAAAAAAAACACTTAACAAACGGTTACAATTTAAGGAATGTGTTTAGTGACAGCATCAGATTCCTAATTGATGGAGAAAGGTCTGGTGGTAAGAAAAGCTGCTTCTAGGAGGTTGTCAAGTGTTTTCGCTCGACGATTCCATTCTTGGTTGGTTGGTTTGGCCCTTGTTACTGTAACTCGAATCCTAGCCCGATATATCCCATTTTAATTTTACACCATTGTGAACCTTACGCCTTTTTTACTCTCTGATCGAGGTTCTCTGCATGGAAAAATCTTCGTAAACTAAATCACACGTGTATATGTTGACACTTAAGAGATATACAGTCAAGAAAATCAACGGCAATGGTGATATATATGCGGATTAGATACCAAAAAAAACACTCAACAAATGGTTACAATTTAAGGAATGTGTTTAGTGACGGCATCAGATTCCTAATTGATGGAGAAAGGTCTGGTGGTAAGAAAAGCTGCTTCTAGGAGGTTGTCAAGTGTTTTCGCTCGACGATTCCATTCTTGGTTGGTTGGTTTGGCCCTTGTTACTGTAACTCGAATCCTAGCCCGATATATCCCATTTTAATTTTACACCATTGTGAACCTTACGCCTTTTTTACTCTCTGATCGAGGTTCTCGGCATGGAAAAATCTTCGTAAACTAAATCACACGTGTATATGTTGACATTTAAGAGATATACAGTCAAAAAAATCAACGGCAATGGTGATATATTTGCGGATTAGATACCAAAAAAAACACTCAACAAATGGCTACAATTTAAGGAATGTGTTTAGTGACGGCATCAGATTCCTAATTGATGGAGAAAGGTCTGGTGGCAAGAAACGCTGCTTCTAGGAGGTTGTCAAGTGTTTTCGCTCGACGATTCCATTCTTGGGTGGTTGGTTTGGCCCTTGTTCGTGTAACTCGAATCCTAGCCCGGTATATCCCATTTTAATTTTACACCATTGTGAACCTTACGCCATTTTTACTCTCTGATCGAGGTTCTCGGCATTGAAAAATCTTCGTAAACTAAATCACACGTGTATATGTTGATATTTAAGAGATTTACAGTCAAGAAAATCAAGGGTAATGGTGATATATATGTGGATTAGATACAAAAAAAAACACTCAACAAATGGCTACAATTTAAGGAATGCGTTTAGTGACGGCATCAGATTCCTAATTGATGGAGAAAGGTCTGGTGGTAAGAAAAGCTGCTTCTAGAAGGTTGTCAAATGTTTTCGCTCGACGATTCCATTCTTGGGTGGTTGGTTTGGCCCTTGTTCTTGTAACTCGAATCTTAGCCCGGTATATCCCATTTTAATTTTACACCATTGTGAACCTTACACCTTTTTTTCTCTCTGATCGAGGTTCTCGGCATTGAAAAATCTTCGTAAACTAAATCACACGTGTATATGTTGATATTTAAGAGATATCCAGTCAAGAAAATCAAGGGAAATGGTGATATATATGCGCATTAGATACCAAAAAAAACACTCAACAAATGACTACAATTTAAGGAATATGTTTAGTGACGGCATCAGATTCCTAATTGATGGAGAAAGGTCTGGTGGTAAGAAAAGCTGCTTCTAGGAGGTTGTCAAGTGTTTTTGCTCGATGATTCCATTCTTGAGTGGTTGGTTTGGCCCTTGTTCCTGTAACTCGAATCCTAGCCCTGTATATCCCATTTTAATTTTACACCATTGTGAACCTTACGCCTTTTTTACTCTCTGATCGAGGTTCTTGGCATTGAAAAATCTTGGTCAACTAAATCACACGTGTATATGTTGACATTTAAGAGATATACAGTCAAGAAAATCAAGGGCAAGGGTGATATATATGCGGATTAGACACAAAAAAAAAACACTTAACAAATGGCTACAATTTAAGGAATGTATTTAGTGACGGCATCAGATTCCTAATTGATGGAGAAAGGTCTGGTGGCAAGAAAAGCTGTTTCTAGGAGGTTGTCAAGTGTTTTCGCTCGACGATTCCATTCTTGGGAGGTTGGTTTGGCCCTTGTTCCTTTAACTCGAATCCTAGCCCGGTATATCCTATTTTAATCTTACACCATTGTGAACCTTACGCCTTTTTTACTATCTGATTGAGGTTCTCGGCATTGAAAAATCTTCGTAAACTAAATCACACGTGTATATGTTGACATTTAAGAGATATACAGTCAAGTAAATCAAGGGCAATGGTGATATATATGCGGATTAGACACCAAAAAAAAGCACTCAACAAATGGCTACAATTTAAGGAATGTGTTTCGTGACAGCATCAGATTCCTAATTGATGGAGAAAGGTCTGGTGGCAAGAAAAGCTGCTTCTAGGAGGTTGTCAGGTGTTTTCGCTCGAAGATTCCATTCTTGGGTGGGTGGTTTGGCCCTTGTTCCGGTAACTCGAATCCTAGCCCGGTATATCCCATTTTAATTTTACACCATTGTGAACCTTACCCCTTTTTTACTCTCTGATCGAGGTTCTCGGCATTGAAAAATCTTCGTAAACTAAATAACATGTGTATATGTTGATATTTAAGAGATAAACAGTCAAGAAAATCAAGGGCAATGGTGATATATATGCGGATTAGACACAAAAAAAAACACTTAACAAACGGTTACAATTTAAGGAATGTGTTTAGTGACAGCATCAGATTCCTAATTGATGGAGAAAGGTCTGGTGGTAAGAAAAGCTGCTTCTAGGAGGTTGTCAAGTGTTTTCGCTCGACGATTCCATTCTTGGTTGGTTGGTTTGGCCCTTGTTACTGTAACTCGAATCCTAGCCCGATATATCCCATTTTAATTTTACACCATTGTGAACCTTACGCCTTTTTTACTCTCTGATCGAGGTTCTCTGCATGGAAAGATCTTCGTAAACTAAATCACACGTGTATATGTTGACACTTAAGAGATATACAGTCAAGAAAATCAACGGCAATGGTGATATATATGCGGATTAGATACCAAAAAAAACACTCAACAAATGGTTACAATTTAAGGAATGTGTTTAGTGACGGCATCAGATTCCTAATTGATGGAGAAAGGTCTGGTGGTAAGAAAAGCTGCTTCTAGGAGGTTGTCAAGTGTTTTCGCTCGACGATTCCATTCTTGGTTGGTTGGTTTGGCCCTTGTTACTGTAACTCGAATCCTAGCCCGATATATCCCATTTTAATTTTACACCATTGTGAACCTTACGCCTTTTTTACTCTCTGATCGAGGTTCTCGGCATGGAAAAATCTTCGTAAACTAAATCACACGTGTATATGTTGACATTTAAGAGATATACAGTCAAAAAAATCAACGGCAATGGTGATATATTTGCGGATTAGATACCAAAAAAAACACTCAACAAATGGCTACAATTTAAGGAATGTGTTTAGTGACGGCATCAGATTCCTAATTGATGGAGAAAGGTCTGGTGGCAAGAAACGCTGCTTCTAGGAGGTTGTCAAGTGTTTTCGCTCGACGATTCCATTCTTGGGTGGCTGGTTTGGCCCTTGTTCGTGTAACTCGAATCCTAGCCCGGTATATCCCATTTTAATTTTACACCATTGTGAACCTTACGCCATTTTTACTCTCTGATCGAGGTTCTCGGCATTGAAAAATCTTCGTAAACTAAATCACACGTGTATATGTTGACATTTAAGAGATTTACAGTCAAGAAAATCAAGGGTAATGGTGATATATATGTGGATTAGATACAAAAAAAAACACTCAACAAATGGCTACAATTTAAGGAATGTGTTTAGTGACGGCATCAGATTCCTAATTGATGGAGAAAGGTCTGGTGGTAAGAAAAGCTGCTTCTAGAAGGTTGTCAAATGTTTTTGCTCGACGATTCCATTCTTGGGTGGTTGGTTTGGCCCTAGTTCTTGTAACTCGAATCTTAGCCCGGTATATCCCATTTTAATTTTACACCATTGTGAACCTTACACCTTTTTTTCTCTCGGATCGAGGTTCTCGGCATTGAAAAATCTTCGTAAACTAAATCACACGTGTATATGTTGATATTTAAGAGATATACAATCAAGGAAATCAAGGGCAATGGTGATATATATGCGGATTAGACACAAAAAAAAACACTCTTGTTCCTGTAACTCGAATCCTAGCCCGGTATATCCCATTTTAATTTTACACCATTGTGAACCTTACGCCTTTTTACTCTCTGATCGAGGTTCTCGGCATTGAGAAATCTTCGTAAACTAAATCACACGTGTATATGTTGATTTTTAAGAGAGATACAGTCAAGAAAATCAAGGGCGATGGTGATATATATGTTGATTAGACACAAAAAAAAAACACCCTTGTTCCTGTAACTCGAATCCTATCCCGGTATATCCCATTTTAATTTTTCACCATTGTGAACCTTACGCGTTTTTTACTCTCTGATCGAGGTTCTCGGCATTGAAAAATCTTCGTAAACTAAATCACACATGTATATGTTGATATTTAAGAGATATACAGTCAAGAAAATCACGGGCAATTGTGATATATATGCGGATTAGACACCAAAAAAAACACCCTTGTTCCTGTAACTCGAATCCTAGCCCGGTATATCCCACTTTAATTTTACCCTATTGTGAACCTTACGCCTTTTTTACTCTCTGATCGAGGTTCTCGGCATTGAAAAATCTTCTTAAACTAAATCACACTTGTATATGTTGATTTTTAAGAGAGATACGGTCAAGAAAATCAAGGGCGATGGTGATATATATGCGGATTAGACACCAAAAAAAACACCCTTGTTCCTGTAACTCGAATCCTATCCCGGTATATCCCATTTTAATTTTACACCATTGTGAACCTTACGCCTTTTTTACTCTCTGATCGAGGTTCTCGGCATAGAAAAATCTTCGTAAACTAAATCATACGTGTATATGTTGATTTTTAAGAGAGATACGATCAAGAAAATGAAGGGCGATGGTGATATATATGCGGATTAGACACAAAAAAAACACCCTTTTTCCTGTAACTCGAATCCTATCCCGGTATATCCCATTTTAATTTTACACCATTATGAACATTACGCCTTTTTTACTCTCTGATCGACGTTCTCGGCATTGAAAAATCTTTGTAAACTAAATCACACGTGTATATGTTGATATTTAAGAGATATACAGTCAAGAAAATCAAGGGCAATGGTGATATATATGCGGATTATACACCAAAAAAAACACCCTTGTTCCTGTAACTCGAATCCTAGCCCGGTATATCCCATTTTAATTATACCCTATTGTGAACCTTACGCCTTTTTTACTCTCTGATCGAGGTTCTCGGCATTGTAAAATCTTCGTAAACCAAATCACACGTGTATATGTTGATATTTAAGATATATACAGTCAAGAAAATCAAGGGCAATGGTGATATATATGCGGATTAAACATCAAAAAAACACCCTTGTTCCTGTAACTCGAATCCTTGCCCGGTATATCCCATTTTAATTTTACACCATTGTGAACCTTACCCCTTTTTTACTCTCTGATCCAGGTTCTCGGCATTGAAAGATCTTCGTAAACTAAATCACCCGTGTATATGTTGATATTTAAGAGATATACAGTCAAGAAAATCAAGGGCAATGGTGATATATATGCGGATTAGACACCCAAAAAAAACACTCAACAAATGGCTACAATTTAAGGAATTTGTTTAGTGACGGCATCAGATTCCTAATTGATGGAGAAAGGTCTGGTGGCAAGAAAAGCTGCTTCTAGGAGGTTGTCAACTGTTTTCCCTCGACGATTCCATTCTTGGGTGGTTGGTTTGGACCTTGTTCCTGTAACTCAAATCCTAGCCCGGTATATCCCATTTTAGTTTTACACCAATGTGAACCTTACGCCTTTTCTACTCTCTGATCGAGGTTCTCGGCATTAAAAAATCTTCGTAAACTAAATCACACGTGTATATGTTGATATTTAAGAGATATACAGTCAAGAAAATCAACGACAATGGTGATATATATGCGGATTAGACACAAAAAAAACACTTAACAAATGGCTACAATTTAAGGAATGTGTTTAGTGATGGCATCAGATTCCTAATTGCTGGAGAAAGGTCTGGTGGTAAGAAAAGCTTCTTCTAGGAGGTTGTCAAGTGTTTTCGCTCGATGATTCCATTCTTGGGTGGTTGGTTTGGCCCTTGTTCCTGTAACTCGAATCCTTGCCCGGTATATCCCATTTTAATTTTACACCATTATGAACCTTACGCCTTTTTTACTCTCTGATCGAGGTTCTCGGCATTGAAAACTCTTCGTAAACTAAATCACACCTGTATATGTTAACATTTAAGAGATATACAGTCAAGAAAATCAACGGAAATCGTGATATATATGCGGATTAGACACAAAAAAAACACTCAACAAATGGCTAAAATTTAAGGAATGTGTTTAGTGACGGCATCAGATTCCTAATTGATGGAGAAAGGTCTGGTGGCAAGAAAAGCTGCTTCTAGGAGGTTGTCAAGTGTTTTCGCTCGATGATTCCATTCTTGGGTGGTTGGTTTGGCCCTTGTTCCTGTAACTCGAATCCTAGCCCGGTATATCCCATTTTAATTTTACACCATTGTGAACCTTACGCCTTTTTTACTCTTTGATCGAGGTTCTCGGCATTGAAAAATCTTCGTAAACAAAATCACACGTGTATATGTTGACATTTAAGAGATATACAGTCACGAAAATCAAGGGCAACGGTGATATATTTGCGGATTAGACACCAAAAGAAAAACACTCAACAAATGGCTAAAATTTAAGGAATGTGTTTAGTGACGGCATCAGATTCCTAATTGATGGAGAAAGGTCTGGTGGCAAGAAAAGCTGCTTCTAGGAGGTTGTCAAGTGTTTTCGCTCGACGATTCCATTCTTGGGTGGTTGGTTTGGCCGTTGTTCCTGTAACTCGAATCCTAGCCCGGTATATCCCATTTTAATTTTACACCATTGTGAACCTTACGCCTTTTTTACTCTCTGATCGAGGTTCTCGGCATTGAAAAATATTCGTAAACTAAATCACACGTGTATATGTTGATATTTAAGAGATATACAGTCAAGAAAATCAAGGGCAATGGTGATATATATGCGGATTAGACACCAAAAAAAAAACACTCAACAAATGGCTAAAATTTAAGGAATATGTTTAGTGACGTCATCAGATTCCTAATTGATGGAGAAAGGTCTGGTGGTAAGAAAAGCTGCTTCTAGGAGGTTGTCAAGTGTTTTCGCTCGACGATTCCATTCTTGGGTGGTTAGTTTGGCCCTTGTTCCTGTAACTCGAATCCTAGCCCGGTATATCCCATTTTAATTTTACACCATTGTGAACCTTACGCCTTTTTTACTCTCTGATCGAGGTTCTCGGCATTGAAAAATCTTCGTAAACTAAATCACACGTGTATATGTTGATATTTAAGAGATATACAGTCAAGAAAATCAAGAGCAATGGTGATATATATGCGAATTAGACACCAAAAAAACACTCAACAAATGGCTACAATTTAAGGAATGTGTTTAGTGAGGGCATCAGATTCCTAATTGATGGAGAAAGGTCTGGTGGTAAGAAAAGCAGCTTCTAGGAGGTTGTCAAGTGTTTTCGCTCGACGATTCCATTCTTGTGTGGTTGGTTTGGCCCTTGTTCCTGTAACTCTAATCCTAGCCCGGTATATCCCATTTTAATTTTACACCATTGTGAACCTTACGCCTTTTTTACTCTCTGATCGAGGTTCTCGGCATTGAAAAATCTTCGTAAACTAAATCACACGTGTATATGTTGATATTTAAGATATACAATCAAGGAAATCAAGGGCAATGGTGATATATATGCGGATTAGACACCAAAAAAACACTCTTGTTCCTGTAACTCGAATCCTAGACCGGTATATCCCATTTTAATTTTACACCATTGTGAACCTTACGCCTTTTTACTCTCTGATCGAGGTTCTCGGCATTGAGAAATCTTCGTAAACTAAATCACACGTGTATATGTTGATTTTTAAGAGAGATACGGTCAAGAAAATCAAGGGCGATGGTGATATATATGTTGATTAGACACAAAAAAAAACACCCTTGTTCCTGTAACTCGAATCCTATCCCGGTATATCCCATTTTAATTTTTCACAATTGTGAACCTTACGCCTTTTTTACTCTCTGATCGAGGTTCTCGGCATTGAAAAATCTTCGTAAACTAAATCACACATGTATATGTTGATATTTAAGAGATATACAGTCAAGAAAATCAAGGGCAATTGTGATATATATGCGGATTAGACACCAAAAAAAACACCCTTGTTCCTGTAACTCGAATCCTAGCCCGGTATATCCCACTTTAAGTTTACCCTATTGTGAACCTTACGCCTTTTTTACTCTCTGATCGAGGTTCTCGGCATTGAAAAATCTTCTTAAACTAAATCACACTTGTATATGTTGATTTTTAAGAGAGATACGGTCAAGAAAATCAAGGGCGATGGTGATATATATGCGGATTAGACACAAAAAAAAACACCCTTTTTCCTATAACTCGAATCCTATCCCGGTATATCCCATTTTAATTTTACACCATTGTGAACATTACGCCTTTTTTACTCTCTGATCGAGGTTCTCGGCATTGAAAAATCTTCGTAAACTAAATCACACGTGTATATGTTGATATTTAAGAGATATACAGTCAAGAAAATCAAGGGCAATGGTGATATATATGCGGATTAGACACCAAAAAAAACACCCTTGTTCCTGTAACTCGAATCCTAGCCCGGTATATCCCATTTTAATTATACCCTATTGTGAACCTTACGCCTTTTTTACTCTCTGATCGAGGTTCTCGGCATTGTAAAATCATCGTAAACCAAATCACACGTGTATATGTTGATATTTAAGATATATACAGTCAAGAAAATCAAGGGCAATGGTGATATATATGCGGATTAAACACCAAAAAAACACCCTTGTTCCTGTAACTCGAATCCTTGCCCGGTATATCCCATTTTAATTTTACACCATTGTGAACCTTACCCCTTTTTTACTATCTGATCCAGGTTCTCGGCATTGAAAGATCTTCGTAAACTAAATCACCCGTGTATATGTTGATATTTAAGAGATATACAGTCAAGAAAATCAAGGGCAATGGTGATATATATGCGGATTAGACACCAAAAAAAAAACACTCAACAAATAGCTACAATTTAAGGAATTTGTTTAGTGACGGCATCAGATTCCTAATTGATGGAGAAGGGTCTGGTGGCAAGAAAAGCTGCTTCTAAGAGGTTGTCAACTGTTTTCCCTCGACGATTCCATTCTTGGGTGGTTGGTTTGGACCTTGTTCCTGTAACTCAAATCCTAGCCTGGTATATCCCATTTTAGTTTTACACCATTGTGAACCTTACGCCTTTTTTACTCTCTGATCGAGGTTCTCGGCATTAAGAAATCTTCGTAAACTAAATCACACGTGTATATGTTGATATTTAAGAGATATACAGTCAAGAAAATCAACGGCAATGGTTATATATATGCGGATTAGACACAAAAAAAAACACTCAACAAATGGCTACAATTTAAGGAATGTGTTTAGTGATGGCATCAGATTCCTAATTGCTGGAGAAAGTTCTGGTGGTAAGAAAAGCTTCTTCTAGGAGGTTGTCAAGTGATTTCGCTCGACGATTCCATTCTTGGGTGGTTGGTTTGGCCCTTGTTCCTGTAACTCGAATCCTAGCCCGGTATATCCCATTTTAATTTTACACCATTATGAACCTTACGCCTTTTTTACTCTCTGATCGAGGTTCTCGGCATTGAAAACTCTTCGTAAACTAAATCACACCTGTATATGTTGACATTTAAGAGATATACAGTCAAGAAAATCAACGGAAATCGTGATATATATGCGGATTAGACACAAAAAAAACACTCAACAAATGGCTAAAATTTAAGGAATGTGTTTAGTGACGGCATCAGATTCCTAATTGATGGAGAAAGGTCTGGTGGCAAGAAAAGCTGCTTCTAGGAGGTTGTCAAGTGTTTTCGCTCGATGATTCCATTCTTGGGTGGTTGGTTTGGCCCTTGTTCCTGTAACTCGAATCCTAGCCCGGTATATCCCATTTTAATTTTACAGCATTGTGAACCTTACGCCTTTTTTACTCTCTGATCGAGGTTCTCGGCATTGAAAAATCTTCGTAAACTAAATCACACGTGTATATGTTGATATTTAAGAGATATATAGTCAAGAAAATCACGGGCAATGGTGATATATATGCGGATTTGACACCAAAAAAAACACTCAACAAATGGCCACAATTTAAGGAATGTGTTTAGTGACGGCATCAGATTCCTAATTGATGGAGAAAGGTCTGGTGGTAGGAAAAGCAGCTTCTAGGAGGTTGTCAAGTGTTTTCGCTCGACGATTCCATTCTTGGGTGGTTGGTTTGGACCTTGTTACTGTAACTCGAATCCTAGCCTGGTATATCCCATTTTAATTTTACACCATTGTGAACCTTAAGCCTTTTTTACTCTCTGATCGAGGTTCTCGGCATTGAAAAATCTTCGTAAACTAAATCACACGTGTATATGTTGATATTTAAGAGATATACAGGCAAGAAAATCAAGGGCAATGGTGATATATATGTGGATTAGACACCAAAAAAACACTCAACAAATGGCTACAATTTAAGGAATATGTTTAGTGACGGCATCAGATTCCTAATTGATGGAGAATGATCTGGTGGTATGAAAACCTGCTTCTAGGAGGTTGTCAAGTGTTTTCGCTCGACGATTCCATTCTTGGGTAGTTGGTTTGGCACTTGTTCATGTAACTCGAATCCTAGCCCGGTATATCCCATTTTAATTTTACACCATTGTGAACCTTACGCCTTTTTTACCCTCTGATCGAGCTTCTCGGCATTGAAAAATCTTCGTAAACTAAATCACACGTTTATATGTTGATATTTAAGAGATATACAGTCCAGAAAATTAAGGGCAATGGTGATATATATGCGGATTAGACACAAAAAAACACTCAACAAATGGCTACAATTTAAGGAATGTGTTTAGTGACGACATCAGATTCCTAATTGATGGAGAAACGTCTGGTGGTAAGAAAAGCTGCTTCTTGGAGGTTGTCAAGTGTTTTCGCTCGATAATTCCATTCTTAGGTGGTTGGTTTGGCCCTTGTTCCTGTAACTCGAATCCTAGCCCGGTATATCCCGTTTTAATTTTACACCATTGTGAACCTTACGTCTTTTTTACTCTCTGATCGAGGTTCTCGGCATTGAAAAATCTTCGTAAACAAAATCACACGTGTATATGTTGACATTTAAGAGATATACAGTCACGAAAATCAAGGGCAACGGTGATATATTTGCGGATTAGACACCAAAAGAAAAACACTCAACAAATGGCTACAATTTAAGGAATGTGTTTAGTGACGGCATCAGATTCCTAATTGATGGAGAAAGGTCTGGTGGCAAGAAAAGCTGCTTCTAGGAGGTTGTCAAGTGTTTTCGCTCGACGATTCCATTCTTGGGTGGTTGGTTTGGCCGTTGTTCCTGTAACTCGAATCCTAGCCCGGTATATCCCATTTTAATTTTACACCATTGTGAACCTTACGCCTTTTTTACTCTCTGATCGAGGTTCTCGGCATTGAAAAATCTTCGTAAACTAAATCACACGTGTATATGTTGATATTTAAGAGATATACAGTCAAGAAATTCAAGGGCAATGGTGATATATATGCGGATTAGACACCAAAAAAAAAAACACTCAACAAATGGCTAAAATTTAAGGAATATGTTTTGTGACGTCATCAGATTCCTAATTGATGGAGAAAGGTCTGGTGGTAAGAAAAGCTGCTTCTAGGAGGTTGTCAAGTGTTTTCGCTCGACGATTCCATTCTTGGGTGGTTAGTTTGGCCCTTGTTCCTGTAACTCGAATCCTAGCCCGGTATATCCCATTTTAATTTTACACCATTGTGAACCTTACGGCTTTTTTACTCTCTGATCGAGGTTCTCGGCATTGAAAAATCTTCGTAAACTAAATCACACGTGTATATGTTGATATTTAAGAGATATACAGTCAAGAAAATCAAGAGCAATGGTGATATATATGTGAATTAGACACCAAAAAAACACTCAACAAATGGCTACAATTTAAGGAATGTGTTTAGTGAGGGCATCAGATTCCTAATTGATGGAGAAAGGTCTGGTGGTAAGAAAAGCAGCTTCTAGGAGGTTGTCAAGTGTTTTCGCTCGACGATTCCATTCTTGTGTGGTTGGTTTGGCCCTTGTTCCTGTAACTCTAATCCTAGCCCGGTATATCCCATTTTAATTTTACACCATTGTGAACCTTACGCCTTTTTTACTCTCTGATCGAGGTTCTCGGCATTGAAAAATCTTCGTAAACTAAATCACACGTGTATATGTTGATATTTGAGAGATATATAGTTAAGAAAATCAAGGGCAATGGTGATATATATACGGATTAGACACAAAAAAAAAACACTTAACAAATGGCTACAATTTAAGGAATGTGTTTAGTGACGGCATCAGATTCCTAATTGATGGAGAAAGGTCTGGTGGAAGAAAAGCTGCTTCTATGAGGTTGTCAAGTGTTTTCGCTCGACGATTCCATTCTTGGGTCATTGGTTTGGCCCTTGTTCCTGTAACTCGAATCCTTGCCCGGTGTATCTCATTTTAATTTTACACCATTGTGAACCTTACGCCTTTTTTACCCTCTGATCGAGGTTCTCGGCAATGAAAAATCTTCGTAAACTAAATCACACGTGTATATGTTGATATTTAAGAGATATACAGTCAAGAAAATCAAGAGCAATGGTGATATATATGCGGATTAGACACAAAAAAAAACACTCAACAAATGGCTACAATTTAAGGAATGTGTTCAGTGACGGCATCAGATTACTAATTGATAGAGAAAGGTCTGGTGGTAAGAAAAGCTGCTTCTAGGAGGATGTCAAGTGTTTTCGCTCGCCGATTCCATTGTTGGGTGGTTGGTTTGGCCCTTGTTCCTGTAACTCGAATCCTAGCCCGGCATATCCCATTTTAATTTTACACCATTGTGAACCTTACGCCTTTTTTACTCTCTGATCGAGGTTCTCGGCATTGAAAAATCTTCGTAAACTAAATCACACGTGTATATAATGATATTTAAGAGATATACAGTCAAGAAAATCAAGGGCAATGGTGATATATATGCGGATTAGACACAAAAAAAACACTCAACAAATGGCTACAATTTAAGGAATGTGTTTAGTGATGGAATCAGATTTCTAATTGATGGAAAAGGTCTGGTGGCAAGAAAAGCTGCTTCTAGGAGGTTGTCAAGTGTTTTCGATCGACGATTCCATTCTTGGGTGGTTGGTTTGGCCCATGTTCCTGTAACTCGAATCCTAGCCCGGTATATCCCATTTTAATTTTACACCATTGTGAACCTTACGCCTTTTTTGCTCTCTGATCAAGGTTCTCGGCATTGAAAAATCTTCGTAAACTAAATCACACGTGTATATGTTGATATTTAAGAGATATACAGTCAAGAAAATCAAGGGAAATGGAGATATACATGCGGATTAGACACAAAAAAAAACACTCAACAAATGGCTACAATTTAAGGAATGTGGTTACTGACGGCATCAGATTCCTAATTGATGGAGAAAGGTCTGGTGGTAAGAAAAGCTGCTTCTAGGAGGTTGTCAAGTGTTATCGCTCGACGATTCCATTCTTGGGTGGTTGGTGTGGCCCTTTTTCCTGTAACTCGAATCCTAGCCCGGTATATCCCATTTTAATTTTACACCATTGTGAACCTTACGCCTTTTTTACATTCTGATCGAGGTTCTCGGCATTGAAAAATCTTCGTAAACTAAATCACACGTGTATATGTTGATATTTTAGAGATATACAGTCAAGAAAATCAATGGCAATGGTGATATATATGCGGATTAGACACCAAAAAAAACACTCAACAAATGACTATAATTTAAGGAATGTGTTTTGTAACGGCATCAGATTCCTAATTGATGGAGAAAGGTCTGGTGGTAAGAAAAGCTGCTTCTAGGAGGTTGTCAAATGTTTTCGCCCGACGATTCCATTCTTGGGTGGTAGGTTTGGCCCTTGTTCCTGTAACTCGAATCCTAGCCCGGTATATCCCAATTAATTTTACACCATTGTGAACCTTACGCCTTTTTTACTCTCTGATCGAGGTTCTCGGCATTGAAAAATATTGGTAAACTAAATCACACATGTATATGTTGATACTTAAGAGATCTACAGTCTAGAAAATCAAGGGCAATGGTGATATATATGCGGATTATACACAAAAAACACACTCAACAAATGGCTACAATTTAAGGAATGTGTTTAGTGACGGCATCAGATTCCTAATTGATGGAGAAAGGTCTGGTGGCAAGAAAAACTGCTTCTAGGAGGTTGTCAAGTGTTTTCGCTCGACGATTCCATTCTTGGGTGGTTGGTTTGGCCCTTGTTCCTGTAACTCGAATCCTAGCCCGGTATATCCCATTTTAATTTTACACCATTGTGAACCTTACGCGTTTTTTACTCTCTGATCGAGGTTCTCGGCATTGAAAAATCTTCGTAAACTAAATCACACGTGTATATGTTGATATTTAAGAGATATACAGTCAAGAAACTCAAGGGCAATGGTGATATATATGTGGATTAGACACAAAAAAAAAAAACACTCAACAAATGGCTACAATTTAAGGAATGTGTTTAGTGGTGGCATCAGATTTCTAATTGATGGAGAAAGGTCTGGTGGCAAGAAAAGCTGCTTCTAGGAGGTTGTCATGTGTTTTCGCTCGACGATTCCATTCTTGGGTGGTTGGTTTGGCCCTTGTTCCTGTAACTCGAATCCTAGCCAGGTATATCCCATTTTAATTTTACACCATTGTGAACCTTACGCCTTTTTTGCTCTCTGATCAAGGATCTCGGCATTGAAAAATCTTCGTAAACTAAATCACACATGTATATGTTGATATTTAAGAGATATACAGTTAAGAAAATCAAGGGCAATGGTGATATATATGCGGATTAGACAAAAAAAAAACACTCAACAAATGGCTACAATTTAAGGAATGTGGTTAGTAACGACATCAGATTCCTATTTGATGCAGAAAGGTCTGGTGGTAAGAAAAGCTGCTTCTAGGAGGTTGTCAAGTGTTTTCGCTCGACGATTCCATTCTTGGGTGGTTGGTGTGGCCCTTGTTCCTGTAACTCGAATCCTAGCCTGGTATATCCCATTTTAATTTTTCACCATTGTGAACCTTACGCCTTTTTTACATTCTGATCGAGGTTCTCGGCATTGAAAAATCTTCGTAAACTAAATCACACGTGTATGTGTTGATATTTAAGAGATATACAGTCAAGAAAATCAAGGGCAATGGTGATATATATGCGGATTAGACACAAAAAAAAACACTCAACAAATGACTACAATTTAAGGAATGTGTTTAGTGACGGCATCAGATTCCTAATTGATGGAGAAAGGTCTGGTGGTAAGAAAAGCTGCTTCTAGGAGGTTGTCAAGTGTTTTCGCTCGACGATTCCATTCTTGGGTGGTAGGTTTGGCCCTTGTTCCTTTAACTCGAATCCTAGCCCGGTATATCCCAATTAATTTTACACCATTGTGAACCTTACGCCTTTTTTACTCTCTGATCGAGGTTCTCGGCATTGAAAAATCTTCGTAAACTAAATCACACGTTTATATGTTGATACTTAAGAGATCTAAAGTCTAGAAAATCAAGGGCAATGGTGATATATATATGCGGATTATACACAAAAAAAAACACTCAACAAATGGCTACAATTTAAGGAATGTGTTTAGTGATGGCACCAGATTACTAATAGATGGAGAAAGGTCTGGTGGCAAGAAAAGCTGCTTCTAGGAGGTTGTCAAGTGTTTTCACTCGACGATTCCATTCTTGGGTGGTTGGTTTGGCCCTTGTTCCTGTAATTCGAATCCTAGCCCGGTATATCCCATTTTAATTTTACACCATTGTGAACCTTACGCCTTTTTTACTTTCTGATCGAGGTTCTCGGCATTGAAAAATCTTCATAAACTAAATCACACGTGTATATGTTGACATTTAAGAGATATACAGTCAAGAAAATCAAGGGCAATGGTGATGTATATCCGGATTAGACACCAAAAAAAAAACACTCAACAAATGGCTACAATTTAAGGAATGTGTTTAGTGACGGCATCAAATTCCTAATTGATGGAGAAAGGTCTGGTGGTAAGAAAAGCTGCTTCTAGGAGGTTGTCAAGTGTTTTCGCTCGACGATTCCATTATTGATGTTGGTTTGGCCCTTGTTCCTGTAACTCGAATCCTAGTCCGGTATATCCCAAATAATTTTACACCATTGTGAACCTTACGCCTTTTTTACTCTCTGATCGAGGTTCTCGGCATTGAAAAATCTTTGTAAACTAAATCACACGTGTATATGTTGATACATAAGAGATCTACAGTCTAGAAAATCAAGGGCAATAGTGATATATATGCGGATAATACACAAAAAAACACTCAACAAATGGCTACAATTTAAGGAATGTGTTTAGTGACGGCCTCAGATTCCTAATTGATGGAGAAAGGTCTGGTGGAAAGAAAAGCTGCTTCTAGGAGGTTGTTTTGGCCCTTGTTCCTGTAACTCGAATCCGAGCCCGGTATATCCCATTTTAATTTTACACCCTTGTGAACCTTACGCCTTTTTTATTTTCTGATCGAGGTTCTTGGCATATAAAAATTTTCGTAAACTAAATCACACGTGTATATGTTGATAGTTAAGAGATATATAGTCAAGAAAAATTAAGGACAATGGTGATATATATGCGGATTAGACACCAAAAAAAAAACACTCAACAAATGGCTACAATTTAAGGAAGGTGTTTAGTGACGGCATCAGATTCCTAATTGAAAAATCTTCGTAAACTAAATCACACGTGTATATGTTGATATTTAAGAGATATGCACTCAAGAAAATCAAGGGCAATGGTGATATATATGCGGATTAGACACCAAAAAAAACACTCAACAAATGACTACAATTTAAGGAATGTGTTTAGTGACGGCATCAGATTCCTAATTGATGGAGAAAGGTCTGGTGGTAAGAAAAGCTGCTTCTAGGAGGTTGTCAAGTGTTTTCGCTCGACGATTCCATTCTTGGGTGGTTGGTTTGGCCCTTGTTCCTGTAACTCGAATCCTAGCCCGGTATATCCCATTTTAATTTTACACCATTGTGAACCTTACGCCTTTTTTACTTTCTGATCAAGGTTCTCGGCATTGAAAAATCTTCATAAACTAAATCACACGTGTATATGTTGACATTTAAGAGATATACAGTCAAGAAAATCAAGGGCAATGGTGATATATATCCGGATTAGACACCAAAAAAAAACACTCAACAAATGGCTACAATTTAAGGAATGTGATTAGTGACGGCATCAGATTCTTAATTGATGGAGAAAGGTCTGGTAGCAAGAAAAGCTGCTTCTAGGAGGTTCTCATGTGTTTTCGCTCGACGATTCCATTCTTGGGTGGTTGGCTTGGCCCTTGTTCCTGTAACTCGAATCCTAGCCCGGTATATCCCATTTTAATTTTACACCATTGTGAACCTTACGCCTTTTTTGCTCTCTGATCAAGGTTCTCGGCATTGAAAAATCTTCGTAAACTAAATCACATGTGTATATGTTGATATTAAAGAGATATACAGTAAAGAAAATCAAGGGCAATGGTGATATACATGCGGATTAGACACAAAAAAAACACTCAACAAATGGCTACAATTTAAGGAATGTGGTTAGTGACGGCATCAGATTCCTAATTGATGGAGAAAGGTCTGGTGGTAAGAAAAGCTGCTTCTAGGAGGTTGTCAAGTGTTATCGCTCGACGATTCCATTCTTGGGTGGTTGGTGTGGCCCTTTTTCCTGTAACTCGAATCCTAGCCCGGTATATCCCATTTTAATTTTACACATTTGTGAACCTTACGCCTTTTTTACATTCTGATCGAGGTTCTCGGCATTGAAAAATCTTCGTAAACTAAATCACACGTGTATATGTTGATATTTTAGAGATATACAGTCAAGAAAATCAATGGCAATGGTGATATATATGCGGATTAGATACAAAAAAAACACTCAACAAATGACTACAATTTAAGGAATGTGTTTAGTGACGGCATCAGATTCCTAATTGATGGAGAAAGGTCTGGTGGTAAGAAAAGCTGCTTCTAGGAGGTTGTCAAGTGTTTTCGCTCGACGATTCCATTCTTGGGTGGTAGGTTTGGCCCTTGTTCCTGTAACTCGAATCCTAGCCCGGTATATCCCAATTAATTTTACACCATTGTGAACCTTACGCCTTTTTTACTCTCTGATCGAGGTTCTCGGCATTGAAAAATCTTCGTAAACTAAATCACACGTGTATATGTTGATACTTAAGAGATCTAAAGTCTAGAAAATCAAGGGCAATGGTGATATATATGCGGATTATACACAAAAAACACACTCAACAAATGGCTACAATTTAAGGAATGTGTTTAGTGACGGCATCAGATTCCTAATTGATGGAGAAAGGTCTGGTGGCAAGAAAAACTGCTTCTAGGAGGTTGTCAAGTGTTTTCGCTCGACGATTCCATTCTTGGGTGGTTGGTTTGGCCCTTGTTCCTGTAACTCAAATCCTAGCCCGGTATATCCCATTTTAATTTTACACCATTATGAACCTTACGCGTTTTTTACTCTCTGATCGAGGTTCTCGGCATTGAAAAATCTTCGTAAACTAAATCACACGTGTATATGTTGATATTTAAGAGATATACAGTCAAGAAAATCAAGGGCAATGGTGATATATATATGGATTAGACACAAAAAAAACACTCAACAAATGGCTACAATTTAAGGAATGTGTTTAGTGATGGCATCAGATTTCTAATTGATGGAGAAAGGTCTGGTGGCAAGAAAAGCTGCTTCTAGGAGGTTGTCATGTGTTTTCGCTCGACGATTCCATTCTTGGGTGGTTGGTTTGGCCCTTGTTCCTGTAACTCGAATCCTAGCCAGGTATATCCCATCTTAATTTTACACCTTTGTGAACCTTACGCCTTTTTTGCTCTCTGATCAAGGATCTCGGCATTGAAAAATCTTCGTAAACTAAATCACACGTGTATGTGTAGATATTTAAGAGATATACAGTCAAGAAAATCAGGGGCAATGGTGATATATATGCGGATTAGACACCAAAAAAAACACTCAACAAATGACTACAATTTAAGGAATGTGTTTAGTGACGGCATCAGATTCCTAATTGATGAAGAAAGGTCTGGTGGTAAGAAAAGCTGCTTCTAGGAGGTTGTCAAGTGTTTTCGCTCGACGATTCCATTCTTGGGTGGTAGGTTTGGCCCTTGTTCCTGTAACTCGAATCCTAGCCCGGTATATCCCAATTAATTTTACACCATTGTAAACCTTACGCCTTTTTTACTCTCTGATCGAGGTTCTCGGCATTGAAAAATCTTCGTAAACTAAATCACACGTGTATATGTTGATACTTAAGAGATCTAAAGTCTAGAAAATCAAGGGCAATGGTGATATATATGCGGATTATACACAAAAAAAAAACACTCAACAAATGGCTACAATTTAAGGAATGTGTTTAGTGATGGCATCAGATTCCTAATTGATGGAGAAAGGTCTGGTGGCAAGAAAAGCTGCTTCTAGGAGGTTGTCAAGTGTTTTCGCTCGACGATTCCATTCTTGGGTGGTTGGTTTGGCCCTTGTTCCTGTAACTCGAATCCTAGCCCGGTATATCCCATTTTAATTTAACACCATTGTGAACCTTACGCCTTTTTTACTTTCTGATCGAGGTTCTCGGCATTGAAAAATCTTCATAAACTAAATCACACGTGTATATGTTGACATTTAAGAGATATACAGTCAAGAAAATCAAGGGCAATGGTGATATATATCCGGATTAGACACAAAAAAAAACACTCAACAAATGGCTACAATTTAAGGAATGTGTTTAGTGACGGCATCAAATTCCTAATTGATGGAGAAAGGTCTGGTGGTAAGAAAAGCTGCTTCTAGGAGGTTGTCAAGTGTTTTCGCTCGACGATTCCATTATTGATGTTGGTTTGGCCCTTGTTCCTGTAACTCGAATCCTAGCCCGGTATATCCCAATTAATTTTACACCATTGTGAACCTTACGCCTTTTTTACTCTCTGATCGAGGTTCTCGGCATTGAAAAATCTTTGTAAACTAAATCACACGTGTATATGTTGATACTTAAGAGATCTACAGTCTAGAAAATCAAGGGCAATGGTGATATATATGCGGATAATACACAAAAAAACACTCAACAAATGGCTACAATTTAAGGAATGAGTTTAGTGACGGCATCAGATTCCTAATTGATGGAGAAAGGTCTGGTGGAAAGAAAAGCTGCCTTTAGGAGGTTGTCAAGTGTTTTCGCTCGACGATTCCAGTCTTGGGTGGTTGGTTTGGCCCTTGTTCCTGTAACTCGAATCCGAGCCCGGTATATCCCATTTTAATTTTACACCATTGTGAACCTTACGCCTTTTTTACTTTCTGATCGAGTTTCTCGGCATATAAAAATCTTCGTAAACTAAATCACACGTGTATATGTTGATATTTAAGAGATATATAGTCAAGAAAATTATGGACAATGGTGATATATATGCGGATTAGACACCAAAAAAAAAACACTCAACAAATGGCTACAATTTAAGGAATGTGTTTAGTGACGGCATCAGATTCCTAATTGAAAAATCTTCGTAAACTAAATCACACGTGTATATGTTGATATTTAAGAGATATGCACTCAAGAAAATCAAGGGCAATGGTGATATATATGCGGATTAGACACCAAAAAAAACACTCAACAAATGACTACAATTTAAGGAATGTGTTTAGTGACGGCATCAGATTCCTAATTGATGGAGAAAGGTCTGGTGGCAAGAAAAGCTGCTTCTAGGAGGTTGTCAAGTGTTTTCGCTCGACGATTCCATTCTTGGGTGGTTGGTTTGGCCCTTGTTCCTGTAACTCGAATCCTAGCCCGGTATATCCCATTTTAATTTTACACCATTGTGAACCTTACGCCTTTTTTACTTTCTGATCGATGTTCTCGGCATTGAAAAATCTTCATAAACTAAATCAAACGTGTATATGTTGACATTTAAGAGATATACAGTCAAGAAAATCAAGGGCAATGGTGATATATATGCGGATTAGACACCAAAAAAAAACACTCAACAAATGGCTACAATTTAAGGAATGTGTTTAGTGACGGCATCGGATTCCTAATTGATGGAGAAAGGTCTGGTGGTAAGAAAAGCTGCTACTAGGAGGTTGTCAAGTGTTTTCGCTCGACGATTCCATTATTGATGTCGGTTTGGCCCTTGTTCCTGTAACTCGAATCCTAGCCCGGTATATCCCAATTAATTTTACACCATTGTGAACCTTACGCCTTTTTTACTCTCTGATCGAGGTTCTCGGCATTGAAAAATCTTCGTAAACTAAATCACACGTGTATATGTTGATACTTAAGAGATCTACAATCTAGAAAATCAAGGGCAATGGTGATATATATGCGGATTATACACAAAAAAACACTCAACAAATGGCTACAATTTAAGGAATGTGTTTAGTGATGGCATCAGATTCCTAATTGATGGAGAAAGGTCTGGTGGAAAGAAAAGCTGCTTCTAGGAGGATGTCAAGTGTTTTCGCTCGACTATTCCATTCTCAGGTGGTTGGTTTGGCCCTTGTTCCTGTAACTCGAATCCTAGCCCGGTATATCCCGTTTTAATTTTACACCATTGTGAACCTTACGCCTTTTTTACTTTCTGATCGAGGTTCTCGGCATTGAAAAATCTTCGTAAACTAAATCACACATGTATATGTTGACATTTAAGAGATATACAGTCAAGAAAATCAAGGGCAATGGTGATATATATGCGGATTAGACAAAAAAAAAACACTCAACAAATGGCTACAATTTAAGGAATGTGGTTAGTGACGGCATCAGATTCCTATATGATGGAGAAATGTCTGGTGGTAAGAAAAGCTGCTTCTAGGAGGTTGTCAAGTGTTTTCGCTCGACGATTCCATTATTGATGTTGGTTTGGCCATTGTTCCTGTAACTCGAATCCTAGCCCGGTATATCCCAATTAATTTTACACCATTGTGAACCTTACGCCTTTTTTACTCTCTGATCGAGGTTCTCGGCATTGAAAAATCTTTGTAAACTAAATCACACGTGTATATGTTGATACTTAAGAGATCTACAGTCTAGAAAATCAAGGGCAATGGTGATATATATGCGGATAATACACAAAAAAACACTCAACAAATGGCTACAATTTAAGGAATGTGTTTAGTGACGGCATCAGATTCCTAATTGATGGAGAAAGGTCTGGTGGAAAGAAAAGCTGCTTCTAGGAGGTTCTCAAGTGTTTTCGCTCGACGATTCCAGTCTTGGGTGGTTGGTTTGGCCCTTGTTCCTGTAACTCGAATCCGAGCCCGGTATATCCCATTTTAATTTTACACCATTGTGAACCTTACGCCTTTTTTACTTTCTGATCGAGGTTCTTGGCATATAAAAATCTTCGTAAACTAAATCACACGTGTATATGTTGATATTTAAGAGATATATAGTCAAGAAAATTATGGACAATGGTGATATATATGCGGATTAGACACCAAAAAAAAAAACACTCAACAAATGGCTACAATTTAAGGAATGTGTTTAGTGACGGCATCAGATTCCTAATTGAAAAATCTTCGTAAACTAAATCACACGTGTATATGTTGATATTTAAGAGATATGCACTCAAGAAAATCAAGGGCAATGGTGATATATATGCGGATTAGACACCAAAAAAAACACTCAACAAATGACTACAATTTAAGGAATGTGTTTAGTGACGGCATCAGATTCCTAATTGATGGAGAAAGGTCTGGTGGTAAGAAAAACTGCTTCTAGGAGGTTGTCAAGTGTTTTCGCTCGACGATTCCATTCTTGGGTGGTAGGTTTGGCCCTTGTTCCTGTAACTCGAATCCTAGCCCGGTATATCCCAATTAATTTTACACCATTGTGAACCTTACGCCTTTTTTACTCTCTGATCGAGGTTCTCGGCATTGAAAAATCTTCGTAAACTAAATCACACGTGTATATGTTGATACTTAAGAGATCTACAGTCTAGAAAATCAAGCGCAATGGTGATATATATGCGGATTATACACAAAAAAAAACACTCAACAAATGGCTACAATTTAAGGAATGTGATTAGTGACGGCATCAGATTCCTAATTGATGGAGAAAGGTCTGGTGGCAAGAAAAGCTGCTTCTAGGAGGTTGTCAAGTGTTTTCGCTCGACGATTCCATTCTTGGGTGGTTGGTTTGGCCCTTGTTCCTGTAACTCGAATCCTAGCCCGGTATATCCCATTTTAATTTTACACCATTGTGAACCTTACGCCTTTTTTACTTTCTGATCGATGTTCTCGGCATTGAAAAATCTTCATAAACTAAATCAAACGTGTATATGTTGACATTTAAGAGATATACAGTCAAGAAAATCAAGGGCAATGGTGATATATATGCGGATTAGACACAAAAAAAAAACACTCAACAAATGGCTACAATTTAAGGAATGTGTATAGTGACGGCATCGGATTCCTAATTGATGGAGAAAGGTCTGGTGGTAAGAAAAGCTGCTACTAGGAGGTTGTCAAGTGTTTTCGCTCGACGATTCCATTATTGATGTCGGTTTGGCCCTTGTTCCTGTAACTCGAATCCTAGCCCGATATATCCCAATTAATTTTACACCATTGTGAACCTTACGCCTTTTTTACTCTCTGATCGAGGTTCTCGGCATTGAAAAATCTTCGTAAACTAAATCACACGTGTATATGTTGATACTTAAGAGATCTACAATCTAGAAAATCAAGGGCAATGGTGATATATATGCGGATAATGCACAAAAAAACACTCAACAATTGGCTACAATTTAAGGAATGTGTTTAGTGACGGCCTCAGATTCCTAATTGTTGGAGAAAGGTCTGGTGGAAAGAAAAGCTGCTTCTAGGAGGTTGTCAAGTGTTTTCGCTCGACTATTCCATTCTCAGGTGGTTGGTTTGGCCCTTGTTCCTGTAACTCGAATCCTAGCCCGGTATATCCCATTTTAATTTTACACCATTGTGAACCTTACGCCTTTTTTACTTTCTGATCGAGGTTCTCGGCATTGAAAATCTTCGTAAACTAAATCACACATGTATATGTTGATATTTAAGAGATATACAGTCAAGAAAATCAAGGGCAATGTTGATATATATGCGGATTAGACAAAAAAAACACTCAACAAATGGCTACAATTTAAGGAATGTGGTTAGTGACGGCATCAGATTCCTATATGATGGAGAAATGTCTGGTGGTAAGAAAAGCTGCTTCTAGGAGGTTGTCAAGTGTTTTCGCTCGACGGTTCCATTCTTGGGTGGTTGGTGTGGCCCTTGTTCCTGTAACTCGAATCCTAGCCCGGTATATCCCATTTTAATTTTACACCATTGTGAACCTTACGCCATTTTTACATTCTGATCGAGGTTCTTGGCATTGAAAAATCTTCGTAAACTAAATCACACGTGTATGTGTTGATATTTAAGAGATCTACAGTCTAGAAAATCAAGGGCAATGGTGATATATATGCGGATTATACACAAAAAAAACACTCAACAAATGGCTACAATTTAAGGAATGTGTTTAGTGATGGCATCAGATTCCTAATTGATGGAGAAAGGTCTGGTGGCAAGAAAAGCTGCTTCTAAGAGGTTGTCAAGTGTTTTCGCTCGACGATTCCATTCTTGGGTGGTTGGTTTGGCCCTTGTTCCTGTAACTCGAATCCTAGCCCGGTATATCCCATTTTAATTTTACACCATTGTGAACCTTACGCCTTTTTTACTTTCTGATCAAGGTTCTCGGCATTGAAAAATCTTCATAAACTAAATCACACGTGTATATGTTGACATTTAAGAGATATACAGTCAAGAAAATCAAGGGCAATGGTGATATATATCCGGATTAGACACCAAAAAAAAACACTCAACAAATGGCTACAATTTAAGGAATGTGTTTAGTGACGGCATCAAATTCCTAATTGATGGAGAAAGGTCTGGTGGTAAGAAAAGCTGCTTCTAGGAGGTTGTCAAGTGTTTTCGCTCGACGATTCCATTATTGATGTTTGTTTGGCCCTTGTTCCTGTAACTCGAATCCTAGCCCGGTATATCCCAATTAATTTTACACCATTGTGAACCTTACGCCTTTTTTACTCTCTGATCGAGGTTCTCGGCGTTGAAAAATTTTTGTAAACTAAATCACACGTATATATGTTGATACTTAAGAGATCTACAGTCTAGAAAATCAAGGGCAATGGTGATATATATGCGGATTATACACAAAAAAACACTCAACAAATGGCTACAATTTAAGGAATGTGTTTAGTGACGGCCTCAGATTCCGAATTGATGGAGAAAGGTCTGGTGGAAAGAAAAGCTGCTTCTAGGAGGTTGTCAAGTGTTTTCGCTCGACGATTCCATTCTTGGGTGGTTGGTTTGCCCTTGTTCCTGTAACTCGAATACTAGCCCGGTATATCCCATTTTAATTTTACACCATTGTCAACCTTACGCCTTTTTTACTTTCTGATCGAGATTCTCGGCATATAAAAATCTTCGTAAACTAAATCACACGTGTATATGTTGATATTTAAGAGATATATAGTCAAGAAAATTAAGGGCAATGGTGATATATATGCGGATTAGACACCAAAAAAAACACTTAATAAATGGTTACAATTTAAGGAATGTGTTTAGTGACAGCATCAGATTCCTAATTGAAAAATCTTCGTAAACTAAATCACACGTGTATATGTTGATATTTAAGAGATATGCACTCAAGAAAATTAAGGGCAATGGTGATATATATGCGGATTAGACACAAAAAAAAAACACTCAACAAATGACTACAATTTAAGGAATGTGTTTAGTGACGGCATCAGATTCCTAATTGATGGAGAAAGGTCTGGTGGTAAGAAAAGCTGTGACAACCCGAGTTTTCAAAGTCTCAACTCGATTTATTACTTGATTACAAGGTGTGTTATACATATATATTTGATGTACAACATTAGTGCATTTGTTGATATGAGATTGTATGTTGATAATACATGATTATATGCCTTAAGTGGAACCCTTGTTCGAAATCTTGCACTCACGAAAACCCCACCTATGAAAACACCTATGTCCGAAAACACTTTGGTGTTTTCGTTCACTTTTAACAGCCGGAAACAACTGATGGGCTTCGGCCCAGTAGTGAAGGATATATAGGAATTGTTTTAATCATGTACGAGATCGATAACTGGCAAACCCTAATTATCTTTCGACCTCTCTCTCACTCTCTTTTGACACCGACGGAAGCCCTCATCCCAGTCAAAGCCAAACCTCTCTTGTTTGATTCTCGGTTAGTGATTTACATGTTCAGTGACTTAAATGCTTAACATATGTTTATGATGTAATCTTGTTTTGTTGATTTGTCACTTATGGAATGTTTAATCGTGATGTATGGTCATAACTGTGATTAATTTATGAACGTAAGACGCCAGGGTTGGCCGCGATAATATGACTTGTACTTACCTAGCTTATGGAACTTAGTTATATGCTCCTCGGGTGAGGAAGGATTATTGATAAGATACGACTAGACTAGTGATACTAATAGAACTGATCTTCGCACACACGCCGGGGTTGGCCGCGATAATATGACTGATCTTCGCACACATGCCAGGGTTGGCCGCGATAATATGACTAATCTTCGCACACATGCCTAGGAAGGCTGCGAACTATACACTAAACTTCGCACACATGCTGGGTGGCCGCGATACAAATATACCTAGTCTAGAATACTCGGGAAGTTTTCCCTAATCTTCGCATACATGCCTAGAGGGCCGCGATACGAACTAATACGATACATGACTTAATGAACGAACACAAGGCTTACTATACTATTACAATTACTAAACTATTAACTGTGAACTCGCTCAACTTGTTGTTGACTCTCTGCTGCATGCCTTGCAGGACCTTAGGTACATATGGAGCTTGCACAGGGAAGGAGCAGGTCGTTGTGGGACATGGATCGAGGATGCCATGTTAAATATTTAAACACTTGAACTTATGATTTACATTGGGTTTACATACTTATGCTTCCGCTAAACATTGATAC
>JARYGA010040602.1:0-68455 GCA_030545235.1 Helianthus tuberosus
TTTGTATGGTATTACATATTGTATCGTTATTTGAATCATTTCAGCTCGAGACATAGAACATTTTATACAAGTAACATACTTTTCACAAGACATTTATTTACAAACAACTTATCTTATACAAACTCATTTTACATGGTTATTCATTTAATCATGCATTATTCTCTTATTATACATATCACCTGAACTTATTATTTTTCAAATGATTTATAAAGGCAAAGCAAATTACAAGGTTCATGACTAAACATTTTCTTAAACAGAAGTCATGAATCTTATTTTCACAAAACCTATGTACTCGCCAGCATTTCTTTGCTGACCTCGTTTTCACATATGTTTCAGGTATTGTTGAATGATATCGATTGATAAGATGCATGCTCACATAGGATTGGACAAGGCCTTAGTGACTAAATAACAATGATAGACTATGTTTAATTTGTGTATTTAGATTTCCAGACAATGTAATTATTCAATGTTTAATAAAACGAAACACTTTTTGGTATCCATGGTTATGAAACATTAATTCTGTTGCAACACGCCCCGATGTTTCCGCCGCGATTTGTTGTTTTACGCGGTCGGGGTGTGACAGAAAAGATGGTATCAGAGCCAATGGTTATAGGGAATTAGGTTATTAGTAATGCTTTGACCTAGTCTATAACCTTCTTAGGACCCTAACGCGAGTTTACTTGCGTTTAGTCATAAAACAATACCGTCACCTATCCTTAGGCGACGACCACAACAAGAACATAAATTTCAAAACCGCTTTGAAAACTAATCATCTGTTCTAGGATGATTGATTACTAGGTTTTGAACCCTCTATTGTAAGGTTTTGAACTCTCTATTATATGGTTTTGAACCCCTTTGAGTTTCCAAAACTTCGTCAAGGTTTTGGGTTTTAAATAATGTGAACACGTGCAAACTGGAAGGGTGAATACCTGTATTCTGGGTTTTCTGTCTAGGCAAGCACTTCGTATACATCTCATCAGACGCGAGACCAGTTGTGCTTACCTGGGAATTCTTGGGATGAGTGTTCACTTATAGGCGAGCATGTCTTCGCGATACATTATATTTTTTTGACCCATTTACTTTGATCAGTCACTGTCTCATTTGTTTGCCTTAGGTAACAAACAAATGATCGCAATCTTCAAGCGTTATCATTCTGTTTTGATTGTCCAATAATCTTTTACCTGTTTCTCCCTATGCCTTTCTTTTTCTTCAAGAATGTCTCTTCATCACGATGACGCCCAGATATCTGAGCAAGCAGCCAAAATTCGCTCAGCGAATAGGCGAAGTAGTCCTGAAGACTGTTGAATTAGCTACTACCATGTATCGTCTCCAGGATGAAGCCACTCAAGAGTCACCAAGACAGGCAGGACCTAGTCAGGTGATAGCACCACCAGACAAGAAACCAATCGAGGAATCAAAGACCATGGATGAACGATTCCCTAAGAAGTCAAAGAAGCGAAAGGCTTCTCAGAACTTCGCCATGGTTGCTCACAATGGTAAAGCAGTCCCCAACCGACCAGCTCAACCCCCTGCTAGGTGTGTATGGCTTTTCCTATGACACCTACATCAAGGAACTATGTACCTTACAAACTACTCTTGTGATTTCTCTCTTTCAAATGATTGCTCATGATTCCCTCGAAAATTTTAAGTACTCGTTTCACTCTAAGAAACGAAGTACATGAAATAAAGTGAAATTATGAGTAATCATGCTTTTCGCACATCGGTGCCTTTAAATCCTTGGTTAGATAACTAAGGGTGTTTTCAAATCTCATACCCATTACGTTTTGATTTTTTCAACATACACAGTACCAGTATTTCAAAACAATCTTCATGATCTCAAAACATTTCATATAGTTTGAAAACAATTTTTCTAGATGCATTGTCTATGTTATTTCAAAAACATTGGCCATGTTATCAAAACCAACCTTTCTAATTTCAAAATATTTCATATAGTCTGAAGACAATATTAACACAATACATTTTCTGATCAAGTGCATGATTTCGAAAAGCATCATTCATGTCTTTCAAAAACCTTATACATAATTTCAAAATTCATCTCGCATGATCTTAAAACATTTTTGTAAATATATCTACCTAATACACCTACTTTATGATTTCAAAAAGTATTATATATAAGGTTTCAAAAACGTTAAACACATTTTTCTTAAAAGAACCCCATGCATAGTTTTCAAAAATATTTTCCTCATACATTGACTTAACCTTCAAAATTCTGCTTCATATGTCGCCTTGACATATCAAGCATCTCAACTTCATAAGCATTTTACATCATGTTTTGACCTAAGCACATCCAGTGCAAGGTTTCAAAACATCTTCAACTACTAAAATTCATATGGGATCTTTTTATCTTTACAATTAGATCCTTGTGGATGATTATCGTTCAAATCAGAGTCCTTAATTGGATTCCTTATGTACCTTAATTCGAACACTTCGGTTCCTAGTAATCGAAATCGAATTTTCTTTTTGAATCTTTCTATCTTTATAGTTGGATTCTTGATAACGTTTAAAGTACCAAATGAAATCCACGGAATGGATTCCAAGTGTGCTTTAAATGCATGTACGCAATTTACAAGACAAATTAACGAACAATTTTGTGGTTATGTGATATGTGTTTATGTGTTCTCCTCTATGATTTTGTGTGATCCGATTTTCAAATCCTCATAGAATCTTTCATGTTTTCATATGAGAGATTCATAGTAGGATATTCAAAAGGTACTACCTTAAATCCTTATGGGCTTCTACCTGGTAGTTAAGACCCTTGGGTTATATAGTACCACTCCATGATTCATAAGAGACCCTCTTAGTGGTCTAGTCAAAAAGATTGATTCACAATTTGGTTAAAGGATGACATCTAGTGATGTAGCTGGACAGACTCCTTGATAGTCTATTTAGATCAATCATTGATTTAGTCAAAAGGACTCTATGGCGGTCTAGTCACACTCATCACAGGATTTCTCATTTCGTTTTCCCCTACACATTATAAAATAGACTGTGTGAACTGTGCAAGGAATTGTCTGATTATGGATGCGTACATAATTATGAAATTTAGTGCACAGAAACATAGTAAGGTTTATTATGTGTAAGAACCGATAGTGACAACAATAACAAAATGATAACGATGTAATGGAGGCATGGTGGACGCACCAATGACGCTTCATATACTTGTATATAAGTGTCCCTTTTACATTGAAAGCATAATGTTATTAAGGTTACTAGAAGTTCAGAACCTTAACCAATGTTGTTCGATCTTTTCAACTTCATGTCTTCAAGCTCTCACAAGTTTCCTCTAAATAAATTTCGGGACGAAATTTCCTAAAGTAGGGGAGACTGTAACACCTGTGCCTCCACGGCCATCAAACAAATGCCAAACCAATGAAATATTATATTTCATACTTGGGATTTGTAAAAATATGTGTATCTTTTGCACATATCAATTCTTGTTCGATTTCAAGCTCTAAATCGCTTTCTGGAAGGTTATACGCGCACTGATGCGTAGATATAACCAGTTTAATGCAACGAACACTCCGGAATAGTGAAATAGGCTTAACATACCTTAAATAACCTTTACATAACTTAGATATAAGTTTTGGAAGGTTTGGTGTGGTGAAATCAAAGTTAAATCGCTTACAGGGACTAAAGTTGACAAACTGCGAAAGTATGTCAATTTGAACTGTAACGAACATTCCGGAACATGAACATAAGTTAAACATACCATAAATATCCTTTACATAGCTTAGAAATAGGCTTTGAGGTGTTCGGTATGCTAAAATAAACTTTTGTGTCATTCAGGGACTAAAAGTGTCAAAAAGTGCACAAGTTTGCATTTTCGCGCATAACTTACGTTCTGAATACATCCGGACATCCAAAAATTTATGTAAGCATGACTACATTATATTTTAGTGTTCGCCATAAGAAAAATCCATTCGTTGCGTCATTTGGATCGTTTTTCGCGCTTATGCGCACTCCGTCGTAATTAAGCGAACATCGCGTTCGTACCGCCAAACGAACCATCATCCGGCATATTTTTGAGCATGTTTTGAGTTCCCTATACTTTAACTTCATTTTAGAGCCTTAAAATGAGGTTAACGGGGTTCAAACGCATCGAAAAAGGGCTTAAACACGTGCAGGGACCATTTCTGCCAATTTTGAAACATTTCTGAAACATGGGGGCAGTGGTGTAGCGCGAGCCCTAAGGGCCTATGCAGTCGCGCTACGCGACTGCCTAGTCTGGGGCAGAAACATGCAGAAAACTCATTTTTCGCATTTTCGGGACCAGATTCGATGTATCGACAGCTGTTTACAGCTGTTATCCACTCCTAAAAACCTTGCCACATGTTGATACCCTATGGTGGGTGGCCATTTAGTCACCATAAGGTCCCGACACTTGTACGGTTGCGATTAAGACACATTTTCCATGAAACGATCTTAACGGTTCGGGTATTCCTATAAATACCCAACCCATCCAACCTCATTTCTTACAAGAATTCTGATTTTGAGAGCTCTAAGTTGAAACCATTGTTTCATACCTGAGTTCTTGGATCGGGATTAGCATTCGGGGACCCTTCGTAAGTATTCTTTCGTTCTTTTCCTTATTTTATTGCTTTTCGAGTCCGAAAGTCAAACTTTGTTTGACTTTCAGCGTTGACCAGTAATGGTCAATGCGAAGTTCGTTTGAACTTCGCAACGTGATTGTAATCACGATGGTTATAGTCCTTTGGGACTATGCCTACTGATTACCACGTTGTCTAGGGTCGTAGGGTAAGCGATCTGATAAATCGCTTATACCTCGAACCCGACCCAGTTTGGTCGATCATTAGGATCCGACCAAATACATTAGGTGACCATAGTAGGTAGGGAATAACCTTCCGAGGTTATACCCTATGGTCACATCGTTTAAGTAGTTGTATGATAGGTAGTTTATATGCCTTAGGTAAATTACCAGAATACCCTTTTCATGTATAATTGGTAATTAAGCATATGTAACCTAAACTTTTGTCACATAACTGATTATGTAACATGTTTAGGCATATAACACTTGTCATAGGACTAGTTAGACGGTCTGAACGCGTTTCACGCGCACGACGCGTTAAAGTAGCATATGTTACCTTAATGGGTCGCGATGGGTCGAAAGCAATTAGGTTAGGTTTCATTGTAGTATGTAGGCCTAGTTAAACCATATCATATGAGTTCCAATACTCATTTGGTTTACCAAGCCTCATCCTATCCGATCTCCCGATTTAAGTCCGGTTTATTTATATAGTTTTAGACTGCCGATTGATTCCGTGCTCTCTCTAGCTTTGTTTGGTTGTTGTTCAAGACCTCCAAGCATTCTCAGGCGAGTACATTATTCCCCTCTTTTACTGTTTTCAACTGTTTTGGGGTGACTCATATGTGCTAAATGTTTTCGATGTTATAACGATGGTTTCAAAAACGATTAAAACGATTTATACAAAACTAATAACGATTTCGATAAAGTGAACAAACTTGTTGGTTGTGTTTACATAACAAATGACATTCATTAGCAATGATCAAGCCGACCAGTATTAGGTTATGGTACCATAGGATCTGACTAATCCCGTTATTTACTACACCCGTGGTTATGTGTGGGTATGGTAGGTAGCGACTGAATCTGTAATTATTAACTTACCCTATGGAGGTTTGTTAATGCGAAAACGAGAAGCGACGAAAACGAGAAGCGACGAGTGATGAGTCACGAAGGTTTGAATGTTATTAGCGAGACGACCATATAAGTAGTTTCACGACCTAAAACGAATTAAACGATTTACGATTGGGTTTCACATGATGTTTTAACGATTGGGTAACGATTGGGTTTCACACGATGTTTTAACGATTGGGTTACGATTGGGTTTCACATGATGTTTTAACGATTGGGTAACGATTGGGTTTCACACGATGTTTTAACGATTGGGTAACGATTGGGTTTCACACGATGTTTTAATGATTGGGTAAACATTTGTACATGATTTACATTGGGCATGAACATTACTTGGGTGGTTTGGTTTGGATTAAGTGATTAAGTAACAATGCGTGTGGAATATGATACAAGCATGGTGGATACGCCGCTGGTACTTCCTATATATAAGTGTTTGTATGGTATTACATATTGTATCGTTATTTGAATCATTTCAGCTCGAGACATAGAACATTTTATACAAGTAACATACTTTTCACAAGACATTTATTTACAAACAACTTATCTTATACAAACTCATTTTACATGGTTATTCATTTAATCATGCATTATTCTCTTATTATACATATCACCTGAACTTATTATTTTTCAAATGATTTATAAAGGCAAAGCAAATTACAAGGTTCATGACTAAACATTTTCTTAAACAGAAGTCATGAATCTTATTTTCACAAAACCTATGTACTCGCCAGCATTTCTTTGCTGACCTCGTTTTCACATATGTTTCAGGTATTGTTGAATGATATCGATTGATAAGATGCATGCTCACATAGGATTGGACAAGGCCTTAGTGACTAAATAACAATGATAGACTATGTTTAATTTGTGTATTTAGATTTCCAGACAATGTAATTATTCAATGTTTAATAAAACGAAACACTTTTTGGTATCCATGGTTATGAAACATTAATTCTGTTGCAACACGCCCCGATGTTTCCGCCGCGATTTGTTGTTTTACGCGGTCGGGGTGTGACAGAAAAGATGGTATCAGAGCCAATGGTTATAGGGAATTAGGTTATTAGTAATGCTTTGACCTAGTCTATAACCTTCTTAGGACCCTAACGCGAGTTTACTTGCGTTTAGTCATAAAACAATACCGTCACCTATCCTTAGGCGACGACCACAACAAGAACATAAATTTCAAAACCGCTTTGAAAACTAATCATCTGTTCTAGGATGATTGATTACTAGGTTTTGAACCCTCTATTGTAAGGTTTTGAACTCTCTATTATATGGTTTTGAACCCCTTTGAGTTTCCAAAACTTCGTCAAGGTTTTGGGTTTTAAATAATGTGAACACGTGCAAACTGGAAGGGTGAATACCTGTATTCTGGGTTTTCTGTCTAGGCAAGCACTTCGTATACATCTCATCAGACGCGAGACCAGTTGTGCTTACCTGGGAATTCTTGGGATGAGTGTTCACTTATAGGCGAGCATGTCTTCGCGATACATTATATTTTTTTGACCCATTTACTTTGATCAGTCACTGTCTCATTTGTTTGCCTTAGGTAACAAACAAATGATCGCAATCTTCAAGCGTTATCATTCTGTTTTGATTGTCCAATAATCTTTTACCTGTTTCTCCCTATGCCTTTCTTTTTCTTCAAGAATGTCTCTTCATCACGATGACGCCCAGATATCTGAGCAAGCAGCCAAAATTCGCTCAGCGAATAGGCGAAGTAGTCCTGAAGACTGTTGAATTAGCTACTGCCATGTATCGTCTCCAGGATGAAGCCACTCAAGAGTCACCAAGACAGGCAGGACCTAGTCAGGTGATAGCACCACCAGACAAGAAACCAATCGAGGAATCAAAGACCATGGATGAACGATTCCCTAAGAAGTCAAAGAAGCGAAAGGCTTCTCAGAACTTCGCCATGGTTGCTCACAATGGTAAAGCAGTCCCCAACCGACCAGCTCAACCCCCTGCTAGGTGTGTATGGCTTTTCCTATGATACCTACATCAAGGAACTATGTACCTTACAAACTACTCTTGTGATTTCTCTCTTTCAAATGATTGCTCATGATTCCCTCGAAAATTTTAAGTACTCGTTTCACTCTAAGAAACGAAGTACATGAAATAAAGTGAAATTATGAGTAATCGTGCTTTTCGCACATCGGTGCCTTTAAAGGGTTCAAAACCTTGTAATCAATCATCCTAGAACAGATGATTAGTTTTCAAAGCGGTTTTGAAATTTATGTTCTTATTGTGGTCATCGCCTAAGGATAGGTGACGGTATTGTTTTATGACTAAACGCAAGTAAACTCGCGTTAGGGTCCTAAGAAGGTTATAGACTAGGTCAAAGCATTACTAATAACCTAATTCCCTATAACCATTGGCTTTGATACCATCTTTTCTGTCACACCCCGACCACGTAGAACATACAAAATGTGGCGGAAATGTCGGGGAGTGTTGTAACAGAATTAATTGTTTCAAATCCATGGCAATTGAAGTTTCGTTTTATTGATTAAAAATGTTACAATGTCTTAACAAACAAAGAAAAGCAACATAATTAACTAGTCTTGCATCTTTTATTGTCACTAAAGCCCAAGTCTGCCTATGTGTACCTTGATCATCTTATGCAACAGCTCCTGAAAAACACATGTGAAAATAGGTACGTCAGCATAAAAATGCCTGTGAGATACATAGGTTTTGTGAAAATAGGTTTCATGACTTATGTTTGAGAAAATGTTTAGTCATGAACCTTGTAATTTGCTTTGTCATGTAAATCATTTGAAAAACGATAAGATCAGATGATATGTATAATTAAATGTAAGGTCAAATGAATAACCATGTAAAATGTGTTTGTATAAGATAAGTTGTTTATAAATCACTGTCTTGTAAAAAGTATGTTATTTGTATAAAATGTTCTATGTCTCAAACTGAAATGATTCAAATAACGCTACGATATGTAATACCATACAAACACTTATATATAGGAAGTACCAGCGGCGTATCCACCATGCTTGTATCATATTACACACGCCTCGTTACTTAATCACTTATTCAAACCAAACTACCAAAGTAAAATGTTCATGTCTGATGTAAATCATGTAATATGTATCCAAAATGTAAGCATGTGATGAATAACAAATGTACTAAGTATGCAACAATAGACATACGTAGCATGTGACCTGTACTAAGTATGCAACAATAGACATACTTAACATGTGACCTGTACTACGTATACAACAATAGACATACGTAGCATGTGACCTGTACTACGTATACAACAATAGACATACGTAGCATGTGACCTGTACTAAGTATGCAACAATAGACATACTTAACATGTGACCTGTACTACGTATACAACAATAGACATACGTAGCATGTGACCTATACTACGTATACAACAATAGACATACGTAGCATGTGACCTGTACTACGTATACAACAATAGACATACGTAGCATGTAATGTAATGTAAAACGATGTACTAAGTAATGCACACAATGGGCACACCTAGCATAAGATGTAATAAAATCATGTACTATAATGTACTAACGAATATAGCAGGTATATGATGTGAAAACAGGAAAGCACGAAAGTAACAAGTAGGCACATGTGTTCCACCCCAAAACGTTTGGAAAACAGTAAAAGAGGGGTCTATGTACTCACTTGAGATTGCTCAGATGTCTAAAGATAACCATCAAGTAATGCTAGAGATCGCGGATATCAAACGGCACCTAATATAGGTAACTATGTTAATAAACCGGACCTAAATCGGAGGATTTAGATAGAATGAGGGTTTGTAAACCAAAGGAGTATAGAGACTCGTGTCATATGGTTTAACAAAGCATACATACTAAATGAAACCAAACCTAAGTGTTTACGACCCATTACGACCCGTTTAGGTAGCTTATGCGACTTTAACGCGTCGTTCGCGTGAAACGCGTTCGGACCGCCTAACTAGTCCTATGACAAGTGTTATATGCCTAAACATGTTACATAATCAGTTATGTGTCAAAAGTTTAGGTTACATATGCTTAATTACCGATTACACATGAAAAGGGTATTCTGGTAATTTACCTAAGGCATATAAACTACCTATCATACAACTACTCAAACGATGTGACCATAAGGTATAACCTCAGAAGGTTATTCCCTATATACTATGGTCACCTAATGTATTTGGTCGGATCCTAATGATCGACCAAATGGGTCGGGTTCGAGGTATAAGCGATTTATTAGATCGCTTACCCTACGACCCTAGACAACGTGGTAATCAGTAGGCATAGTCCCAAGGGACTATAACCAACGTGATTACACTCACGTTGCGAAGTTCAAACGAACTTCGCATTGACCATAAGCTGGTCAACGCTGAAAGTCAAACAAAGTTTGACTTTCGGACTCGAAAAGCAATAAAATAAAGAAAAGAACGAAAGAATACTTACGAAGGGTCCCCGAATGCTAATCTCGATTCAAAAATCTCAGGTATGAAACAAAGGTTTCAACTTAGAGTTTCTCAAATCAAAATTCTTGTAAGTTTTGCAATGGGGTGGATGGGTATTTATAGGAATACCCGAACCGTTAGGATCGTTTCTTGGAAAATGTGATCGAATCTTGTGCGTACATGTGTTGGAATGTTATGGTGACTAAAAATGGGTTCTTATCAGCTGACTAGACAAGTGTGAGTGTGTGGTGGAGGATTAAACAGCTGCAATCTGCTGTTTGATTCATTTAATCTGGTCAGAAGGGGCCACACGGCCCGCTTCAGGATGAACATAAACTCAGGCGGGCCGCCTGGGGGTCCTGATCAGACAACAACTTTCAGAAATTACAGTTTCAGTCCCTGCACGTGTTTAAGGCCTTTCCCGACACTTCTAAGGCCCGTAAAGCCAACTTTAAGGCCCTAAAATGATGCCTAAACATTGTGGACATGAAAAATGTTCAAAAATATGTCGGATGTTGGTTCGTTTGGCCGTACGAACGCGATGTTCGCTTAATTACGACGGAATGCGCACAAGCGCGAAAAACGATCCAAATGACGCGACGAATGGATTTTTCTTATGGAGAACACTAAAATAAAATATTTTAGTGCTTCCATAAATTTTTGGATGTCCGGATGTATTCAGAACGTAAGTTATACGCGAAAATGCAAACTTGTGCACTTTTTGACACTTTTAGTCCCTGAATGACCCAAAAGTTTATTTTAGCACACCGAACCCCTCAAAGCCTATTTCTTAGCTATGTAAAGGATATTTAAGGTGTGTTTAACTTATGGTCATGTTCCGGAATGTCTGTTACAGTTCAAATTGGCATACTTTCGCAGTTTGTCAACTTTAGTCCCTGTAAGCGATTTAACTTTGATTTCACCACACCAAACCTTCCAAAACTTATATCTAAGTTAAGTAAAGGTTATTTAAGGTATGTTAAGCCTATTTCACTATTCCGAAGTGTTCGTTGCATTAAACTGGTTATATTTACGCATCAGTGCGCGTATAACCTTCCAGAAAGCGATTTAGAGCTTGAAATCGAACAAGAATTGGTATGTGCAAATGATACACATATTTTTACAAATCCCAAGTATGAAATATAATATTTCATTGGTTCGGTATTTGTTTGATGGTCGCAGTGACACAGGTGTCACAAACATTGTCTGAATACATACTAAACAAGTGAATTCATGCACGTTTATACTACAAGAATTACTTTATGCATTAATGAACAGCGTTGCGTCAGAAATACAAGTAAACTCACTGGTAAGACACATTGTGTCAACAAAACTGCAGAAAGCAGTCAGGCAATAGAATTGGAGCCTAGGTGTAGGTCCAGCGACAAGAATACATTAAAACCCAAGAGTACATACAAGGGTTAACATATAGACATTCCGAAAGCTAAAATACGCACTAAAAAGCACCCGAAACGCACTTTAAGTGCAGAGTTTTATTAAATTTGTTGGTGCACTACATCTGTCGACTTCGTCTTGTAATCGAGTCTTAGACTAGATAGAATAGATCAGGGTACGTAGATCGAGAGAATGAGATTGAGTTAGCAAGATTTCGCTTGAAGAGATTAATATGTTAAGGATTTCGCTTGAAGCAGCTCAAGCGAAATCAACATGTTAAGATTTCGCTTGAGTCTTGCTGAAGCGAAATCTTCAAGTCTATATATAGAAGGTCTAGGTCAAGCGAAATCAGTAGTAACATTTGAGTGATTCCATACCGAAGTGCTGCCGGTGTGAGAACTGATTGTATTTGTGTTCAAATATCAATATAATCAGTGTTAAAGTGAAGATTCAGCTGTTTTATAGTCAAATACTTGTTTTCCGCACCTGTATTTGATAGAACTTCTCTGAACCGACTCATTTGGGTTGCAAACACGATCCTACAATTGGTATCAGAGCCAGTTGAGGAGTTCTGAAGTCAAAAACATTAGAAAATTTGAAAAAGTCAAAAACATGATAAAATGAAAAATGAGTTTTTGTTGCGAAAAAGAGGAAATGATAGTACATCAGTGGACTATCACAACATGCTAAAGAATTGGAAATTAAAAATGTGATAAACAATCTTACTGCGGATATGTCAGTAGGTTTTTGCACATTTAGTAGATTGTGACGAGATATAAACCTAAATTTCAAACTTGCTTGTTCTGTGGGTTAACACAAACTTGGATATATAGGTAACCCCTGAAATCTTGTTTGAAAGGTCCCTTATTCTGAGATACTAGGTCTTTATGCTCAGTGATATCTGGGGTATTATCCCGGGACTTCTGCTGAAAGAAATTTCTGACCTAGTCCCCGGATAATGCTTTCTGCAAATGCTTGAAACATAGCATCGCCCTCAGCAAGCTGATGAAACAATAAAATTGATAGTCGTTGCTGTTGTAATGCAAAAGATCCTCTAAAGGGGACACACCAAAAGTCGAAGCCGTCATCTCTCTGCGTATCGAAAGATCGACCTGAGCTCTCACGGCCCTCGTACTATAATTTATTCCCTGACAGATATCATCTGTGGTATACTCACCTGTAAGACTGAATATTGGGATCTGGATACGGGAGTATATTCAAGTAGTGGGACACACGGATAAGTTCAAGTGCTTAAAACATTAATATCGTATCTCGGATCAATTGAACTTTGTGTGAAAATTTAAGTGGACCAGTATACTGATAATCTAAGTGAATTGTTTAGAACTTAAAATGTTTAAAGCTTAACGGTGTTGGTGATTTGTCTCAGAAACTGATATGATCCTCTTGCACAAACTCACAAAAATATTGTCTGTAAATATTTCTTTACTGCATTTCATTCTATTGAAAAAATTCAAAAAGATTTTTAGTGTGTTTTAGCATAAAATTTTTGAAAAATACAAAAAGATTTTCGACAACTGGTATTGAAAAGCTGATTTTCAAAATTCAGAGTGCTAAACATGATGAGTATGATTTGAGGGTTGTGTTCAAAACTGATTATTTTTGTCAAAACTTCAAGTGGTTCATCAGATTGAAAGATCATTTTGATTAGGTTTTTAGAGAAGAGTCTGAGTTAGTGAAAGTTTATATGTTTGAAATGTGTAAATTGTAAAATTTATTGTGAGGTAGAGTTTATGCAGGTTAAAGTTTGAGAAGTGATGATTCTGAAAAGCTAAGTGAAAGTCAGACAACGATCCTGAAGCAGATGACGCTGAAGAATTAAAGGAATGCCAGCACATTGCAAGGGGGAGTCTGTTGATGCTGATAGAAAGAGTGAAGCACAAAGACTGATAAAGACTGAAGATTGAGGAGACTCGACACTTAAGACTCGTCAACATCTGAGGGGGAGTCTGTTGGTGCACACATCTGTCGTCTTCGTCTTGTATTGAGTCTCGTGTTCGCTGCGGATATAATCAAGCATGATGTCATCATCTTTGATGATGACATCACACAAGTTACATCATCAATGCATCATTACTCACTAAAAGACAAAATTATGCATGGAACAGATTGTTTATTTGAGGGGTTCGCTTCAACAGAATGATTAATTGTAACATTTCGCTTCAAGGAATTATAAAGATTTCGCTTGAAGGGTGTCGCTTCAAGAGTCTTCAAGCGAAATCATTAGTACTATAAATAGATTGTCATAGGTTTCATTTGTAACAGAATTTGCTGAGAGATACCGAAGTGCTGCCGGTGTGAGAACTGATTGTATTTGTGTTCAAATATCAATATAATCAGTGTTAAAGTGAAGATTCAGCTGTTTTATAGTCAAATACTTGTTTTCCGCACCTGTATTTGATAGAACTTCTCTGAACCGACTCATTTGGGTTGCAAACACGATTCTACAATTGGTATCAGAGCCAGTTGAGGAGTTCTGAAGGATTTCAGCTGAAATTGACATCGTTCTCTTACTTCTACACCTTCTTTTCTCAGTTCAGAAAGATTTTACGATCAAAACCTGTCCAATTTCTCACAGATTGTATAAAAGTACAAGATAACAAACCCTTGAACGTTTCACTGCAAAATTCGACGTAAAACTATCAGAAACAAACCTCCGAATGGATTTCGCTTGAATATATCAGTTTTCTTTAAAGGATTTCGCTTGAAATTCCAAGCGACACCTAGATTTCGCTTCAAATAGAAATCAATTTCGCTTCAGGACTGTCGTTTCAACTATTTAGCTTCAAGACTGTCGCTTCAACGATTTCGCTTCAGAAACTTTTACTTGACAATTTCGCTTGAACAATTTCGCTTCAAAGAAATTGATAGGTTCGCTTCAAGGTCTGACAGACTATTTCGCTTGGAAAAGATTTGAATTGAAAGATTTCGCTTGAGAGTGAAACTGATTTGGTGTTTTCGCTTGAATTCACTGTTGTGTGCAATTTTTGAATTCCGAAAAATGGACGAAGATTTTTACAACGCATTCGCTACTCCAAATACTCCAATTTCTCTTGCACAAAATACGATGATGGAAAACGAAACGGGAACAATGCAAAAACCTCCGAAACTCATGAACATCGAGGAGTACAAGAGTTGGGAAGAAAAGTTTGAAAACTGGGTACAGGCAAATTATCTTGATGCATGGGAATGTGTTGAGACAAAATATGTTCGACCGATGAATGATGATGAAGAAGTGGTTCCGATTAAAGATCTGACTGCTGATGCTAGAAAAAAATACAAAGATGAGAAAATGATGCTGAGTTTATTGCAACAAGCTGTGAAAGAAGATATTTTGGTTCTATTGCAACATAATGGAACTTCATATTCAATTTGGAAAGCTTTACGATCTAAGTTTCAAGGCAGTGAGGAAATGGTCAAGAACAAGAAGTCTTTACTGAAAAAAGAGTTTGATTTGTTTCGAAGATTGAAAAATGAGGACACTAAGCAAATAATTGAAAGATACTGCAATCTGTTGGCGAATATGAAACGATTGAAGATCATTAAAGACAATGAGGAATTGATTGAAAAATTATCAGATGCGTTACCGTATGAAACATGGGGTACTTATCTCATGATGCTAAGAAACAAGAAAGGTTTTAAAGATTTGACACTGAGCAAGTTTATCGAAAAGATTGAAGCTCAGGAGATGGAGCAGAGAAAGGTTATTCGGATGAAAGATTTCGATGGTGAACAGGATATTGGGTTATATTACAAAGCAGGGGTGAATGAGAAGTCTACAAATCTATCTCCAAAAATAGAAACTGCTTACAACGCCAAGAATGATTCTGGAAGTTCATCATTAGGATCAAACAGCAAAACAAGTTTCACATCATTTCCGTCTTTTGACCCGAACATTTCAACAACAAAGAATGGCAAGAAACTTCAGTGCAACATTGTACTGAATTTGGAAAATGATGAAGAATATTCAGCAGAAATTGCTAAGAGTCACATGTCTTTATTGGGAACTGTTCTTGAATCTTATGGTAGTTTTGTTGCAGGTCGAATCGGGAATCCAATGCTGACAAAGGAAGATTATGACCAGATCGATGCTGAAGAGATGGAACTGATGGACATAAAATGGTGCTTGGCCAGCGTGTTGAGGAGAGCTGAGAAATTCAAGCAAATCACTGGAAGAGATGATCTTCGTGAGGCTGGTACTTCTACTTTAGGTTTTGACAAATCTAAAGTCACTTGTTTTCGTTGCAGGGAAAAAGGACACTTCAAGAGGGAGTGTAAAAACCGTGAAGCAAGTGGAGCTCAAAATCCGTTTAACAACAACAATGATTACTATCGAAAGGCCATCTACCATCAAGTTGCTCAGCAACCATCTCAACAACGTCAACATCAAGCACAAACTGCACATGGAAGGGATGTGATTGAAGATTCTGAAAAGAGAGCGTGTGCGGTGAATCAAGATTCTTTAAAGAGAGTTAATGGTAGTGCTTTGATAATAGATCAAGACGACGAAAAGTTACCTGAAGGATTTAGTTGGGAAAATTTTACTTGGGATGATTATGTTCCTGATCAAGATACAGCTCACACAGCTTTTGTAGCTCGAGTTGAAGAGGACAGTGATGATGATACTGAATATTGGGCGAGAAAATTTGATGCTGATATGAAACTGCTTGCTGAAAGTGATAGTGATGATGATAAAGTTAAAAAGAAAAAGAAAAAGATCAAAACACCAGTCAGCAGTGATGATGAGGAAGTTTACGTGAAGAAGAAAAAGGTTAAGACTCCAGTGAGTAGTGATGACGAAGAAATTCCAGTGATCAAAAGGAAAGTGAAGGTTGAAGTTGCAAAGTTCAAAGTTAAAGATGAAGTTGATGCAAAGAAGATTCCAGTAAAGTGTGAAAACTGTGAAGTTGTGAAAAAGCAAAATAGTACACTGATCTATAATCTGAATAGTTTGAAGGAATCTTACGATGTACTGAACAAAGCGATGAATCAGTATAACCAAACAAGTGAAGAACAAGCTACAGCAATGAAAACACTTCAAGGAGCTTTTATGACGAAGCAAAAAGTGGTGAACAACTACATTGAGAAGTGTGCTGTGCTAGAACAAAAGTTGGAATTGCAAAGAATTGAGACTGAAAGAGTAAATCGATTGTTGAAAAGTTACTCATGTACTTCTTATGTCATTGACAGGATTTATCCAACTGTTGAAGGCATGAAGGAATTTGAACAGGATGAAGTAACAGAAGAAAAGAAGGATGTTGAAAAAGTGGCTAAAGAAAAGACTCCAGAAAAGAAGAACAAGAAGAAGAATGACTCAAAGAAAAAGACTGACAAGAAGGATTCTGGTAAGAAACAAGAAGTCAGTTATAACAAATGTCCACCCCCGTTAGAAAATGGATATTTGCCCAGGAATCCAAATCAGGAAAGAGTCGAAAAAGCAACAAATTTACAGTGGGAGTCGGAGTCATCAGTCAATTTGCCAGAAAATATTGATGTCGTGTTTACATCATCTGACACTGATCATGAGTCCGAGTTAATTAAGAAAGTCGTCGATCAGGTGTTGGATAAAGATGAAACTGAGGAGTCAAAGTCAGAGTCAGAGTCAAAGTCTGGTTCTGAAAGTTCGAGTTCGACGGTCAACAGTCAAAATTCTTCAGTTAAAAGGGTTTATAACAAAGAATTCCTGTTATCAAAATCTAATTTGAGTGACGAAACATTCAAAGTTGCATATACATTGAATGATTCCGACAAATTATATTCTGATGAGGAATTTCCACTAAGAGGTGTAAAAACTGAGATGATCAAAAAGATTTTCAAACTAACAGAAATCAATATTTCTGAATTAAAAGATATAAATTTTATTGATAAACCTAAAAAATACACCTCAAGAGTACAACAAAGACTAAACAAGAAAAAAGGTTACAGTTCTGGTTCTGGTTTTCACAAGAAACCAAACCCTAACCGTAATTTCAAAAAGAAAGGTCTTGGTTTTACTCCAACAGAAAAACAGAAAAATGAAACATATGTTCGTGATTTTAAAGCAAAGATGACATTTGTTTCAGGTACATCAAGAGATGAGGAAGAAAAGAAAAAGTTTTGGAGGCAGTCAAATAGTGAGTTTCTTGCAACGAAGCAAGAAGAGATGAAGTTTGCTGGACAAAGGAAAGATACGAGAACCTGTTTCCAATGCAACACTGTTGGACATATTGCCAGAGATTGTTTTAAGGCAATACCATTAAAACAGGGAGTTTCTCGTAAACAGAAAGAAAAAGAAGTTGTGTTTGAACCACCAATTGACAGAACTAAATTGTTCAAAAATTCGACTTTTGAAATTGGTGAAAGTTCAAACAGGTTTTACAAGAAAAGAGGAAATCTTGACAACCAGAAATGGGTTGTTAAGAAGTCTGTTGATAGTTCTGGCGATGAATCTGATTCCACAAAATCAGATGAGCCACAGGTTGAGGTAAAAAGTGAAAAATCAGTTATGACTGTGGATGATGAAAATTTTCCATCACTTCAGGCTGAAAATTATAAAAAGAAAATTGGTAAAGTTGAGATTTCTAACCAATTTTATGATGACAAAAAGGATTTCGATGTTGAGAAAGTCTTTAACTCCAAAGTTCATCATATTTTTGGAAAAATGATTGACAGGAAGGTCAAAGGAGTGAAGGAGTTTTACGAGAAGAAGACGATGAAGGAGAAAGTTGAACCATCCCTGGTTTGTGACTGGGATGGTTCATACTATGAACAATGAGTCTGTGGACTTGCCGGAGATCCCAAGTTGGTAATCGTGGATCAGGAATCGGCATCATTCTGTGTATTTGATTGTATTTTTGGTACAAGTGGTAAATCAGGGACATTAAGTTGTATCTGATTTTCTACAAGAGGTTAAAAAACAATGTGATGAACCAAACCCCAACTTTACATGTGGTAAATTCAAACTTATTTTCCGGAAAAATCATTTTGATTAAAACAAACTTAAGTGTTTTGAAATCTTAATGAGAAAATAGTTTGTTGTGAGGGGGAGTTCTGATTGTTTATGCCAAGTGAATGGCGAATTGAGGTGATTCGATATTGGTTGTCATTTTATTGTACAGTTTGTTTTCAAATTTCCTAAAATGTGTTTGCATTTTAGGGGGAGTAAGAATTTTTAGAAAATCCAAAAACATTTGAAAATTTGAAAAAGTCAAAAACATGATAAAATGAAAAATGAGTTTTTGTTGTATAAAAGAGGAAATGATAGTACATCAGTGGACTATCACAGCATGCTAAAGAAATGGAAAGTTAAAAAGTGATAAACGGTCTCACTGATGATGTGCCAGTAGGTTTTTACACATTTAGTAGATTGTGACGAGATATAAACCTAAATTTCAAACTTGCTTGTTCTGTGGGTAAACACAAACTTGGATATATAGGTAACCCCTGAAATCTTGTTTGAAAGGTCCCTTATTCTGAGATACTAGGTCTTTATGCTCAGTGATATCTGGGGTATTATCCCGGGACTTCTGCTGAAAGAAATTTCTGACCTAGTCCCCGGATAATGCTTTCTGCAAATGCTTGAAACATAGCATCGCCCTCAGCAAGCTGATGAAACAATAAAATTGATAGTCGCTGCTGTTGTAATGCAAAAGATCCTCTAAAGGGGACACACCAAAAGTCGAAGCCGTCATCTCTCTGCGTATCGAAAGATCGACCTGAGCTCTCACGGCCCTCGTACTATAATTTATTCCCTGACAGATATCATCTGTGGTATACTCACCTGTAAGACTGAATATTGGGATCTGGATACGGGAGTATATTCAAGTAGTGGGACACACGGATAAGTTCAAGTGCTTAAAACATTAATATCGTATCTCGGATCAATTGAACTTTGTGTGAAAATTTAAGTGGACCAGTATACTGACAATCTAGGTGAATTGTTTAGAGCTTAAAATGAAATGAAGCTTAACGGTGTTGGTGATTTGTCTCAGAAACTGATATGATCCTCTTGCACAAACTCACAAAAAATATTGTCTGTAAATATTTCTTTACTGCATTTCATTCTTTTAAAAAAATTCAAAAAGATTTTTAGTGTGTTTTAGCATAAAATTTTGAAAAATACAAAAAGATTTTCGACAACTGGTATTGAAAAGCTGATTTTCAAAATTCTGAGTGCTAAAAATGATGAGTATGATTTGAGGGGGAGTTTGTGTTCAAAACTGATTATTTTTGTCAAAACTTCAAGTGGTTCATCAGATTGAAAGATCATTTTGATTATATTTTTAGAGAAGAGTCTGAGTTAGTGAAAGTTTATATGTTTGAAATGAATAAATTGTAAAATTTATTGTGAGGTAGAGTTTATGCAGGTTAAAGTTTGAGAAGTGATGATTCTGAAAAGCCAAAATTTGTGAAAGTCAGACAACGATCCTGAAGCAGATGACGCTGAAGAACTGAAGGAATGCCAGCACATTGTAAGGGGGAGTCTGTTGAAGATGATAGAGAGAGAAAAGCCCAGAGAGAGAAAAGCCCAGAGACTGATCAAGACTGAAGATTTGAAGACACAGTATTGGTGTGACTCGATAGTCGACTCGTCAACATCTGAGGGGGAGTCTGTTGGTGCACTACATCTGTCGACTTCGTCTTGTAATCGAGTCTTAGACTAGATAGAATAGATCAGGGTACGTAGATCGAGAGAATGAGATTGAGTTAGCAAGATTTCGCTTGAAGAGATTAATATGTTAAGGATTTCGCTTGAGTCTTGCTGAAGCGAAATCTTCAAGTCTATATATAGAAGGTCTAGGTCAAGCGAAATCAGTAGTAACATTTGAGTGATTCCATACCGAAGTGCTGCCGGTGTGAGAACTGATTGTATTTGTGTTCAAATATCAATATAATCAGTGTTAAAGTGAAGATTCAGCTGTTTTATAGTCAAATACTTGTTTTCCGCACCTGTATTTGATAGAACTTCTCTGAACCGACTCATTTGGGTTGCAAACACGATCCTACAAAATTCAGCTATAAATCAGCTTTTAACACGTAAATATTATGCAGAATTCATGATTTATCATCCAGAATACTTCCCTAAGTGTCGGGAATTGAAAGCCTCACAAAAGGATACATAAAGGACACAAAACGGTGCAATTTAGCACTTAAACGAACCGGTATTTAACCGAATAACCGGACATTACCCGGAACACCAAAATATTGCTAGAAGCATTGTTTTTATTTTTCAGAGCTAGTTATGGTTCCTGAACACTTAAACTTTCTATACAAAGCATCCTACACACTAAACACTAGACATAACATTTAACCTTCCACTAATTACCTACTTATACCAACAAAATTACACTTTACCCCCCACTAAGAGTGGACGGTCATGGGGACCCCACCATAAATCCCCTTTGATTTTATATGATCTTGTGTGATCTCTTGAGATTTGAGGAAGATTTGTTGAAGGATTTGCCTTGTACTTGAGAAACATATAATTCATTGGGTAAAAGGGACTTGTGATTATAAGATGGTTAGAGACCACACTTAATCACCACAAGACTTCTTCTTCTTCCCCTTGCCCATCCTCGGCCAAACCCACATACACACACCATCATCATCTTCATCCAATCCTCATTCATTCTCAAGTTATCCTAAGGTGTAAGAAGGTGAATCACGAAGCTCGGTGCTCACGAATCTTGAAGGACCTCACCCATTTGCTTTTATCCAACCATTTTGTCATCTTCAAGTTCTAGTAAACTTCCCTAGCCTTGTTGCTAGTGGTGAGCCCTCATGATCTCTTATTTCTTCATGTCTTGATAGTTAAAAGATGATATATATTGTTAAACCCAAGAACACTAAAGTATATGAACATGAATCTTGAACATAAGTCTTACACATAATGAAATAGTGGTGAAACTATGTGTTTAGTGTATGAATGATTCTTGCTTGTTGAAATGATGATGTTGATCATCACATAAAGCTTGCTAGATTGTGATTAAACACATGATTTAGCAAGTGGGAGGATGATTATGCAACAACATGAAATAATCATCTTCTTGTTAAGACATGAACTTGATGAATGAATGATTTCTTGGAAAAATATTAACCAAAGCAAGTTAGTAATCTTGTGAATCTAAGATTCACGAGTGGTTTTTCTAATAGAACCAAGTTTAAAATATAATTTTTAGAAGATCTTGGTTTTACTTAAACATACACTACTTTTGGTGATAAAATGAGTGTAAAGATACTAGAGAAACAAGAAGATGTTACAAATAAACATTTTTGTAAAATGTGATTACAAGTTGTAAAGGACCAAACCTTTTAATAATTTGATTTACAAACAAACAACCATGTTTTTAGGGGTAACTAAACCTACTAAATAACATGGTAAGTTACTACAAGTTTTTACAAAACTTCGAGTTCATGATGTAGTGTGATTTACTTGATTTTGGCACTTGATAAGTGTAGAATAAGTTGTTGATGTTTGATGATGATTTAAAAGAAAATAAACACATGTTTTGAAAACATGGGAAACCTCTATTTTTAGGGGAAAATCTGTCAAAATTTCTATAAATTTTGACACTTAGAAAAATATAAGTTTTGAGAAACTTATTTCCTAAAAATGTGTCTAAAAACATTTACCAAGGTTTCCCTAATTTTTGTGTTAAGAAATAACGATTTCTTCAAGATTAAAATTGATATTAAGTATGTATATTTTTGAGAAAAATATATATATTTATTTATCACCAAATTTTGTGCTAAGTGTATGTAGTATGTATTACACGTAACAGTGTATTAGGACTTGAAAATACACTAAATACTCCCAATGAGTAATAATACAAAAAAATACACATACAACATACTTAGACAAATACAAGAGAATATATTTATGAAAATATATTACTTGATAGAATAAATAACTTGGGCAAGTTTTGAACATGAAGTGAAACTTTGATCAAAATACATAATTCGGGTGCAAAATACAAGATACTTATATTTATTTTTGAGAAAATAAAATAAGTAAGATACATAGTTAAAAATATAAATTATTTTTAACACAAGAAAACATATACAAGATAGTGACAGTACTTGTGCGATACAAGTCTAGTGACAAACGTTAAGAAAACACGTATAGGTCACGACGTTAGTTAAGCAAATCCGGTGAAGTTTACGACGCAAGGAATGCAAAGTTGTGAGTTCATACTCCCCCTTTTCTTTTAACTGTTTTCAGTTTTATAACTTCGGGGGTGAAATACATGTTACAAATATTACAATGTTTATAAATGGTATGATATAAAAACAAGAAGCACTCTTGGTGAAAACTAGTACCAAGTATGATGCGTTTAACGGAATGATACGAGAAATGATACGAGAAATAATACGAGAAATGATACGAGAAATCGTGTCACGAATAGGGTACCATAAGCACCATTAATCGTGTACATACTTAGACCGCAGAACAAAAGGTTAGATCTAATGGGTGACTGGGCAGCCACACTCTCGGTGAAAACTAGTACCGAGTAGTGCTTTTGTGTCTCCGTCATGAATCGACAACTAGAAAAATGCCTATGGTTTGGTGACTTCCTATGTCGTGTCACATGTTAATGGCCTTGCAACCCATTAACAACCCTGATACATACAAGAATACTTTATAGTTCATACCACAAGAATATTTTATTTGTACGAGGTTCGTACACAAGAATACTTTATTTGGTTCATACCAAAAGAATACTTTATTCATACAAGAATACGTTATTTACACAAGAATACTTTATTTTTACAAGGCACATATCACGTTTTTATACAAAGTATACTAGCGTGAAATACAAAAATTGCATGAATTCACAACCAACTTTATGTTGACGTTTTTCCAAAACTCACATGTATTTCAGGTAACTAGAATGGATGTGCGCGCGGTCTTACTCATGCTCTTGGATGTCGTTTATGTTTATCGTGGAATAAAGTTGTAAACTTTTAAGACAATGTGCTGTCTCGTGTTGTAAACACTTAAACTATGATTTCCGTTATGTAATGCATTTGGAGTTATTTTTACGAGCATGTAGTATGTTTACCAATCGTATGCAATGAAAACCTTTCATGATCACACCTCGTGCTTCCGCCTAAGAAAGGGGTGTGACATATTGCTTATAACATGATGAGGGTCACCAATAAAATCGTTCAAGTCGTAAAGTTTTTAAAATATATATGAACTTATATATATACAAATACACCAATATAATAAAAAATAATAACTTTTCGAGAAGATCTCAAAGTTATGTGAAAATTCTATGTATCGGAGAAACTTATGTATTTTTGTGAGTTTTGATTATTAAATCGTTCTTATTTAATTTAGGACGAATAAACAATTTGAGAGATTGTGTTAACATATAAAAACGCACCCAAAGGTGAGTACATAGTTCCCCTATTTTACGTTTTCAAATGTTTTGGGGTGAAGCATATGTGCATAACTTTACTTTCCGTTTTCATGACATTATACATGTTTTATTACATATTACATATAATACATTATTTCAAAGACATTTTTATGGTATATTGACTTAGTATACCTAACATTTGGTTTCAAAGACATTTTACTTGGCAAATTGACTTAGTATGCCTATTACATGGTTTTACAAAGACATTTTCATGACATGCTTACATTGAAAAAGACATTTGGTATGTTAAGTAGTACATTCATCAACATTGATCACGCCGCTCAGTAGTATGTAATAGCGCTATAGGACTTGACAAATCCCGTTCCCGTTTTCTATGTATTTCGTTAGGGGAATGACAGAATCCGAATACATTTTTTTTGATAAATTCCTGATCCTGATAAGGGTTTATCCGACAGTCTCAAGGCTTGAGTGTATACGATAGACAAACCACATAAATGTTCATATCAATAAAAGCAATGGTTTTCAAAACATAACTTTTGTTTTAAACTTTGGTTTATTCAAAGACTTTGTTTTGTACATGATATTTGATTACATAAGATATTTGTTTATACACGACATTATGCATTTGGCTTGAGTAAATACTATTTATTCGCCATACAAGACATGGTTTATACTAGACATTTGACATTGGACATTGGTTATACATGACATTGACATATTTTATACATATTATTTTCATTTGGTTATTTACTTAACCATACATCATTCTTTTATATCATTTGATTTTCATATGATTTTATAAAAGAAGACATTTTTATAAGGTTCATGACTACTTTTCATTAAACATTTCTTTTAACATTCAAAGTCATGAATCTTCAACACTAAACCTATGTTACTCACAGGCATTTTTATGCTGACGTATTTACTTTCACATATGTTTCTGGAGCGAATGTTTGATATGAGCAAGCTACAATTAGGGCGACTTGGGCCTTAGCAATCTAAAATCAAGAAACTTATCGTCTTTTATGTTATGTGTTTCATTTAAACTAAGACAATGTAATAAACTAAGCTTGCAAAACTTAACTTTAATTATCATGTGTTTTGAAACAATAATTCTGCCACAGCACTCCCCGACGTTTCCGCCGCGGTTTCGTTGTTTTACGCGGTCGGGGTGTGACAACTAAAATAAAATATTTTAATGATTACATAAATTTTTGGATGTACGGATATATTCAGAACGTAAGATATGCGCGAAAATGCAAACTTATGCACTTTTTGACGCTTTTAGTCCCTATTGACCAAGAAAGTTTATTTTTGCGCACCAAACACCTCAAAGCCTATTTCTAAGCTATGTAAAGGATATTTAGGGCATATTTAACTTATAATCAAGTTCCGGAATGTTCGTTACAGTAAGAATCGGCATACTTTCACAGTTTGTCGAAATTAGTCCCTGTAAGCAAATAAACTTGATTTCGCCACACCAAACCTTTCAAAACTTATTTCTAAGTTATGTAAAGGTTATTTAAGGTATGTTAAGCCTATTTCACCGTTCTGGAGTGTTTGTTGCATTAAACTGGTTATATTTACGCATCAGTTCGCGTATAACCTTCCAGAAAGCGATTTAAAGCTCGAAATCAAACATGAATTGATATGTGCACAAGATACACATATTTATACAAATCCCAAGTATGAAACACAATATTTCATTGATTTGGTATTTGTTTGATGGTCGCAGAGGCACAAGTGTCACAGTCTCCCTTACTTTAGGAAATTTCGTCCCGAAATTTATTCGTAGGAGTCTGTCTGTGACGTTGTGTTAAATAACCATCAAAGATATGCAAAGCATAATCCTGTCATTTCCCTCAACGGACATTCTTCAGAAGTGAAAATGAACGGACGGAGTCATTTTCCTCAACGGGCATTCTTTAGAAATGGAAATGAATAGAATAATCAAAAGGATATTCATTTCCCTCAACGGACATTCTTCAGAAACAAAAATGAACGGGCAGAGTCATTTTCAACAGGTGCTTCATCAGAAATGGAAAAGAAGGAATAAACAAAAGAATATTCGTTTCCTCAACGGACATTCTTCAGAAACAAAAATGAACAGACGGAGTCATTTTCAACAGTTGCTTCATCAGAAATGGAAATGAAGGAATAAACAAAAGGATATTCATTTCCTCAACGGACATTCTTCAGAAACGAAAATGAACAGACGGAGTCATTTTCAACAGTTGCTTCACCAGAAATGGAAATGAAGGAATAAACAAAAGGATATTCATTTCCTCAACGGACATTCTTCAGAAACGAAAATGAACAGACGGAGTCATTTTCAACAGTTGCTTCATCAGAAATGGAAATGAATCATAAGGATATTCATGTGACAACTGCCACTTTCTGGTAATTTTTGTACATTTAAATCAATCATTCAAGTTATACAATTATCAGTGTGGAATGTCCGAATTGCATTATTACATGACATACACTTAGAATACTCATGGAATATTTATTTTTGATGCACATGAATCATTTTTATTGATTACATTTGAAACAGTTTAATCAATGCATCGAAACAACTAGAGTAGTACCTAGTAAACTAGTGTGCTGACAAAAACGCAGGATTCGAAGAAACCATCTAAATGACATCTTTAGGACTCAGACGAAAGTTCAACATCTAATATACATTAAACCCTAACTAGGAATGCAAGGGTTTGATTTAAAACCTTGCCGAAGTCCGATAACACTAAAAACTGCCCGAAAAGCACTAAAAGCGACAATATCAACACTTTTCCGCAGAAATTCTGCAGAAATCAGCCTTTTAATATTTTTGCAACATATAAAACTGATGTTTAACATAGAACTCATATGAGGATACCTTTAGGTTTCATCTAAACCAAGAATCACATCAATTCACACAACTTACACAAGCTTGGTGTTCAAATAACGACTAACGGAAACAACGCCAAACGAATATCCGAACGATATCGGATCTTTTTTTTAGTGACCATCTAATATTTTTTGGATCATGTTGGTCTAGTATGATCACCTAAACACCTTGAAACATCTTGAGAAATTGTAAACCTTAAACACTTAAACATACTAATATTTTTACCACATTTTATCAAGTTTAAAACCCTTAACACTTTGAAACAAATACAAGACCCTTTCCCCCATGTTATCAACGTTTTAAAGGGGTCCCACACCCTTAATTTTGTGTTAAAAATATCTAGATATTTTGATTATTGCAAGTGGATGAAATTGGTGGATGATTATAACACTTAGTCATTAAGTTACTAGCATTTTATCCATCACTTTACACCTTCATTACACACACATAAGAACACTCTCTCATCTTCATCTTTTTCACCAAGAACACCATAAAAACCCACTTCAATTTTATTACATCTTTGATGGTCAACATGGAGATTAATGGAACATAAGATGATCTAAAGCATCTACAAGTTAAAGCACACTTTTTCATCCATTCAAGAGCTTTCAATCATCAAGATCTTCATCTTCTTTGCTTCTAACCATCATATAGAACATCCCTAGCCACAAGTGCTAGAAGTGAGCTTCTAAATTTTTTTTATAGTTATTTATGTTTATGATTGTTAAAATAACTAGTAATAACTAAAGAAGCATACAAAATATTATGAAGATACAAAGAAGCAAAATAATAATCATGATATATGTTTGTTTGTTTATGTTGTGATTTATGACTTATTACTTGCATATTTGATCTTGTCATGATGAATATCATAAGAATAAATTGTTAGATGATGTTTAAATACATGATTTAACAAGTATACATGTTTATGTTAAAATGGTTTTTGTTAAACATAAAGGTTTAATGGATGATCATATTCTTTGATGTTGTTAAGGTATTTAGTGTTTTTTTTTTATTAAAAACAACACTTCTACAAAATTATGAAAACAAACATACAAGATGGGATTTTCATAATAATATGGCCAAATTTTCATAAAATTCATATTTTAACAAAACTATAATTTTTGGCTAAATCTTTACAAGATTAAAAAGAATGTTAAAGAATGGTTTTTAATAAAAGAAAAAGTTAGATGAATATATATTTTTGAGAAAATATATATTTGGTCATTTAACAACTTATGTGCAATATGTGATACTTGGTGTATTAGTTATATGTGTCAATTAGGAACTTGAATATAATGACACAAATAAACGCATGAAATATTACAATCAAAGTCCTACAAGGTTACATATAAATACGCCTTAAAAACGAGTTACGGACGATCCGAATAATCGGACACAAATTATGGTCTAATCGGACGACGGACGAAACCATAAACTTATTGCCAATCCGAGGAGTTACTACGATGCTTAGGCGATCTTTCAACGCGAATACATATAAATCATCGACAACAATATCCGGATGCTTTGAACTTATAAAAAAATTATTATGTTAACTTATACTTAGAGTTTTTTTTATAAAAATTACGGGATATGTACAAATGGGCTTAATTTACAAATGGGTATATTTTACAAATGGGCTTAATTTACAAATGGGTATATTTTACAAATGGGCTTAATCTACAAATGGGCTTATATTACAAATGGGCCTATATTTCACAAATGGGCTTATATTACAAATGGGCCTACATTTCACAAATGGGCTTATACTTACTAATGGGCTTATCTTCCTAAATGGGCTTAACATAAATACATGGGCTAAGCCCAATATCAAAACCCATGGGCTAAGCCCAATACCAAACATATGGGCCAAGGCCCAATAACATTAGGCCCAATAACATTAAGCTCAATACTATTTAGGCCCAATACTATTTAGGCCCAATACTATTTAAGCCCAATACTATTTAGGCCCAATAACATTTGGGCCCAATAACATCAATTCTTGGGCTAGGCCCAATAACATTAAGACATGGGCTCGGCCCAATGACATGAAAACATGGGCTCGGCCCAATGACATATAATTGGTGAAAATACAATTATACAATTTATTCATATAAGAAATAAAATCAAGAGAACAAGATCTGATGATACAACTCACAAGATACAAGATTTCATATATATATATATTTGGTGAAATATATATATAACAGTTTAACAATTCATACATCTAATACACAGTTCAACGAATAACAAATACAAACAAGTCTTAATACATATTCAAGATAGAAGACTTGTACATGAGCCAATACAAAGACCGACGTGTCTAACAAATCTAGGACCTTTGTAGGTCGTGATACAATTCAAGACAACTGCAAGTGAGGTTACAATTACATACAGTTTACGGATGCAATTCTGTGACTTCATGTCCCCTTTTCATTTTAAATGCTTTTCAAGCTTTACAACTATCGGGGAAAATACATGTACAATAGTATGATAAGTCAAAGAATGAAACACCTTAGATCATGTGAGAAATTAGGGCCATAACTAAAGCACCATTAATCCAGTTTGGACCAAGGAACAAAGGGTTAGACCTAATGGGTTTTGGCGAGCCCCACTCATGGCCATTCATTTGCCTAGGAGTGCGTTTGTGTCCCTACGACAGGTGTCGATAAAATTAAAATCGTCTAGGGTTGGATTGCTTCCTACTTTCGTCACACATATTAATGTCCTTGCAAAACATTAATGATCACGATTTCATTGACGCTTTTCATACTACATTTGATACAAATACAAATACATCTCACATTTTACAGATACATCTTATATCCAGTTTGGATACAATTACAATTGAGACAAATACATATTACATACTGTTTTGATACAGATACATCTTATACAGCTAAACTGCATGAACTCGCTCAACTTTTGTTGATGTTTTCAAACTTACATGTATTTCAGGGAATTAGTGGACCAATGCAAAGATTTCAGTTCAAGGAAAACAAGTATCAATACTCCATGCCAACTATTGAAGTGTTTGCCTGTTATATACCGCCTCTTTGCGGTGATATAGTGGTCAAAGCCTTGACATTTTTATACTTACATTTGATGTATGAAACAATGACAACTTATTTTCATTTGATGGTTTGTAAACAATGTAATTAACTTATGTTGCGATCTTTTGAAAAATTATGACAATGGCATTGGAGCATGTTTTATTCATTTAGTATGTTTACTTATATCGTTATGCAATGAGAACCGAACAGATCACACCTCGCGCTTCCGCTACGAGCGGGTGTGACAGTTTGGTATCAGAGCTTCGATTGTAGTGAACCAGGATTCTTTCTCGAGTCTAGTCTACAATCACTAGGAACCTCTCATGAAAACAATTTATACAAGAACGAGAAGTTTTCATTGCATAAACATTTTTCAATGTCCACTACAAACAAAAATTCATTTCATAAAAACCAAGCAAGGACATTTCCATGGGTGAAGTCTATGAGAGATATGCGCATTACATTAATAGACTATGTGCCTACAATACATTACATTATCAGTGCTTATACATGATAGACACATTACATTATCAGTTTACACATCATAAACAGTTTACAAGTTCAGCATATACAAATTCAACTTATGCAAGATAGAAATCCTTGTTAGATAGGATTTCATGTGATTATATATATATATATATATGATTTATTTATATATGTGTTGTACAAAATAGTTTGCCAAGAACAAAATACCTTCGAATTCAAACTCTATTATCATTCTTTACTCACACGATGAAAATATCGACCTCACGTCTACTGCGGAGCTTATGGCGAACATGATTCCTAAGTGAAATCTTAAACTTAATTCCGTAAAATATGGTTGCTTTCTCGCGAATGCTGAGATGCCTGACCATGATAATGACGACGAGGCGGAGGTGGTAACCTTGGACAACAACTCCATTAGTGGGACGAGATCCCTGTGACTCATACTAATCAAGGTTGATATACTCTTGTCCCTACAAAGAAAATGAAGTACTCGTCTTGAAGGTGCCCCTTCAGTTGTTATTGTTACAGATTCTTTCCATTTCTATTTCATCTAACGTCGTGCCGTTCTGTGAGTAATGACCACGAACGTTGACACGTGAGCCATCACGAAGGTCCCTCCTATGTTGAAGGTATATTGACAATAGTGTTTCCTCTCTTACTGATCGGCTGCTTCGTACGAGAGAACGCCAGTGTAACACCTGTGTCATTTCGACCATCAAACAAATGCCCAACCAATGAAATATTGTATTTCATACTTGGGATTTGTAAAAATATGTGTATCGTTTACACATATCAATTCTTGTTCGATTTCAAACTCTATATCGCTTTCTGGAAGGTTATACGCGCACTGATGCGTAAATATAACCAGTTTAATGCAACGAACACTCCGTAATAGTGAAATAGGCTTAACATACCTTAAATAACCTTTACATAACTTAGATATAAGTTTTGGAAGGTTTGGTGTGGTGAAATCAAAGTTTAATCGCTTACAGGGACTAAATTTGACAAACTGCGAAAGTATGCCAATTTGAACTGTAACAGACATTCCGGAGCATGACCATAAGTTAAACATACCATAAATACCCTTCACATAGCTTAGAAATAGGCTTTGAGGTGTTCGGTATGCTAAAATAAACTTTTGTGTCATTCAGGGACTAAAAGTGTCAAAAAGTGCACAAGTTTGCATTTTCGCGCATAACTTACGTTCTGAATACATCCGGACATCCAAAAATTTATGTAAGCATGACTATATTATATTTTAGTGTTCGCCATAAGAAAAATCCATTCGTCGCGTCAATTGGATCGTTTTTCGCGCTTGTGCGCATTCCGTCGTAATTAAGCGAACATCGCGTTCGTACGACCAAACGAACCAACATCCGGCATATTTTTGAGCATGTTTTGAGTTCCCTATACTTTAACTTCATTTTAGAGCCTTGAAATGAGGTTAACGGGGTTCAAACGCATCGAAAAAGGTCTTAAACACGTGCAGGGACCATTTCTGCCAACTTTGAAACATTTCTGAATCAGAGGGGTGCTAGCGTAGCGCGAGCCCTATAAGGCTTTACCAGTCGCGCTACGCGAATGCCTATGCTGGACAGAAAACATGCAGAAATATCAGTTTTGCACTTTCGGGACCAGATTCGATGTATTAGCCGTTGTTTAATTCACAACCACACATTCTAAACTTGCTTAGTCAGCGGATAAGGATGGAATTTAGGCACCATAACTTTGCAACACATGTATGGATGGAATTTAAGCACCTAAACACCATAACTTTGCAACACATGTATGGATGGAATTTAAGCACCTAAACACCATAACTTTGCAACACATGTACGGATGGGATTAAGGCACGTTTTCCATGAAACGATCTTAACGGTTCGGGTATTCCTATAAATACCCCATACCCCCCATTGTTCTTAATCACTAGAAACTTGATTTGAGAAACTCTAAGTTGAAACATTTGTTTCATACCTGAGATTTTTGAATCGAGTTTAGCATTCGGGGACCCTTCGTAAGTATTCTTTCGTTCTTTTCCTTATTTTACTGCTTTTCGAGTCAGAAAGTCAAACTTTGTTTGACTTTCAGCGTTGACCAGTAATGGTCAATGCGAAGTTCGTTTGAACTTCGCAACGTGAGTGTAATCACGTTGGTCATAGTCCCTTGGGACTATGCCCACTGATTACCACGTTGTCTAGGGTCGTAGGGTAAGCGATCTGATAAATCGCTTATACCTCGAACCCGACCCAGTTTGGTCGATCATTAGGATCCGACCAAATACATTAGGTGACCCTAGTATAGGGCATAACCTTCCGAGGTTATACCCTATGGTCACATCGTTTAAGTAGTTGTATGATAGGTAGTTTATATGCCTTAGGTAAATTACCAGAATACCCTTTTCATGTATAATTGGTAATTAAGCATATGTAACCTAAACTTTTGTCACATAACTGATTATGTAACATGTTTAGGCATATAACACTTGTCATAGGGCTAGTTAGGCGGTCCGAACGCGTTTCACGCGCACGACGCGTTAAAGTAGCATAAGCTTCCTAAACGGGTCGTAATGGGTCGTAAACAATTATGTTGGGTTTCATTTAGTATGTAGGCTTTGTTAAACCGAATGACACGAGTCTCTACACTCGTTTGGTTTACAAACCCTAATGCTACCCAATCTTCCGATCTAGGTCCGGTTATTAACATAGTTACCTATATTAGGTGCCGTTTGATATCCGTGATCTCTAGCTTTGTTTGGTTGTTACTCAAGGACTACTGAGCAATCTCAAGTGAGTACATAGACCCCTCTTTTACTGTTTTCCAAACTGTTTTGGGGTGGAACACATGTGCCTACTTGTTACTTTCATGCTTTCCTGTTTTCACATCATATACCTGCTAGGTTCGTTAGTACATTATAGTACATGATTTCATTACATTTTATGCTAGGTGTGCCCAATTGTGTGCATTACTTAGTACATCGTTTTACATTACATTTCATACTAGGTGTGCCCATTGTGTGCATTACTTAGTACATCGTTCTACATTACATTTCATACTACGTATGTCCATTGTGTGCATACTTAGTACATTGTTTTACATTGCTTTTCTGTTGCATATGCTTATCCAGCTTATGAACACATTATACTACATATTGAACCGTTGTAATCATTTAACTATGTGATCCGTTGATATCTGTGAACCGTTTGTATCTGTGAACCGTTTAAATCTGTGAACCGTTTGTATCTATGAACCGTGTGAACCGTCTTTGACCATACATAAACATTTCTACAACTGTTAAACATTACTTTGGTGTTTTGGTTTGATTAAGTGATTAAGTAACGATGCGAGTGTAATATGATACAAGCATGGTGGATACGCCGCTGGTACTTCCTATATATAAGTGTTTGTATGGTATTACATATCGTAGCGTTATTTGAATCATTTCAGTTTGAGACATATGACATTTTATACAAATAACATATTTTTCACAAGACATTGTTTTACAAACAACTTATCTTATACAAACTCAGTTACATGGTTATTCATTTAACCATACATTATTCTTTTATCTATACATATCATCTGGACTTATTGATTTTCAAACGATTTACAAGACAAAGCAAATTACAAGGTTCATGACTAAACATTTTCTCAAACATAAGTCATGAATCCTATTTTCACAAAACCTATGTATCTCACAGGCATTTTTATGCTGACGTACCTATTTTCACATGTGTTTTCAGGTCATGATGTATAGGACTTTTCAAGACATACTTAGGCGGATCTGTGCCTTAGTGACTTAAAACGAGACAAGAACTAGCTACTTTATGTTATGTACCCTTTGTTTCTTGTTTAAACAATGTAAACTTTCATGTTTGTTTAATAAAACGAAACTTCAATTTCCATGGTTGTGAAACATTAATTCTGTTACAACACTCCCCGACGTTTCCGCCACGTTTTGCATGTTCTACGTGGTCGGGGTGTGACAGAAAAGATGGTATCAGAGCTAATGGTTATAGGGAATTAGGTTATTAGTAATGCTTTGACCTAGTCTATAACCTTCTTAGGACCCTAACGCGAGTTTACTTGCGTTTAGTCATAAAACAATACCGTCACCTATCCTTAGGCGACTACCACAACAAGAACATAATTTTCGAAACCGCTTTGAAAACTAATCATCTGTTCTAGGATGATTAATTACTAGGTTTTGAACCCTCTGTTATAAGGTTTTGAACCCTCTGTTATAAGGTTTTGAACCCCTTTGAATTTTCAAAATCTCGTCAAGGTTTTGGGTTTTAAATAATGTGAACACGTGCAAACTGGAAGGGTGAATGCCTGTATTCTGAGTTTTCTGTCTAGGCAAGCACTTCGTATACATCTCAACCAGACGCGAGACCAGTTGTGCTTACCTGGGAATTCTTGGGATGAGTGTTCACTTATAGGCGAGCATGTCTTCGCGATACATTATTTTTGACCTATTTACTTTGATTATTCACCGAGGTCGTTTGTTGCTTTGTAGTAACAAACAAATGACCACTATCCTTGCTTTCATCAGATTTGTTTCATCTCATTCTTTTCGTCTAATTCTCTCACTCGTTTCCTTTCATGTTTCCTCTTTTAGAATGCCTCCTCGACGCGAAAACCAGATAGCGACTGCCGAGCTGGCAAAAATCATTGCGCAGCAAATGGCTGCTCAATTCCCAAACCTCTTTGCTCTATGGAATCAAGCCAACAACAACAACAATGGTCCATGCAACTTCAAGAGTTTTAACTCGGCGAAACCACTCAAGTTTAGTGGTTCTGAGGGAGCGACTGGGCTTCTTCAATGGTTCGAGAGCATTGAGAATACTTTCCGCCACGTGCAGTGTCCTGACAATCGCAAGGTCGAGTTTGCTTCGAGTGTATTCCAGAAGAGAGCCCTTACGTGGTGGAACGGGGTTATGAGAGATCGAGGTGCAGAAGTTGCTCTAGCACAGACATGGGCTGAACTTAGGGCCTTTATGATGAAGGAATTCTGTCCTCGACACGAGATCAGGGCTTTGGAAAGGGAATTCGACAATCTTGAGCAAGACAGCGGTGAGCATCGAGCCTACACAGACCGTTATGAAGAGTTAAGTCTGTTATGCCCAAACATGGTCACGCCTTTGGATAAGGCAATCGAAAAGTACATTGATGGCCTCCCTGATTCAATACAAGACATTTTGACTGGTAGCAACCCTACTACAGTTAGACAGGCCATTGAGCTATCTGCAACCTTAACTGAATCAAAGATCAGGAAAGGTAAACTTTTCCGAAAAGGTGACAAGAAGCCGGTCGAAGAATCGAAACCAATCGAGGAATCAAAGATCATGGATGAACAGACTGGATCCCCTAAGAGGTCAAAGAAGCGAAAGGCTTCTCAGAACTACGCTATGGTCGCTCACAATGATCAAGCCGTCCTCAACCAACCAGCTCAACCCCCTGCCAGGAAACCCTACAACGGAACTGCACCCTTGTGCAACCAATGTGGCCTACATCATCATGCTGGGGTGAAGTGCCGCACATGCCAAGTTTGCGGACTTATAGGTCATACAGCTAGGGTTTGCCCAACCACAGTTGCACCAAATCAAGCTGGCAACAATCCTGCTCAGGCTCGTTTTCCACCGGGATCTTGCTACAACTGTGGCGAGATGGGCCATTTTCGTAGGAATTGCCCAAGGCTTGCTAATGCAAATCCAGCGCAGGGATGAGCATTTGATCAACCAGAAGACAACATCGTTTAGAAATAATCACGTCTTATGTATTATTTTCTTTTGTTGTCAAGATCCAAGAAACAGTTGTTATCGTTGTTTATAAATAAATCTTTTACATTGCAATGTATTTATGTGATTGTATGTATAAACAACATATCCCCTACAATACCGACAATCAAGGAACCGCATTCCTTGAAGAACAGACTACTCCCAAATTTCTTCCATTGTATGATCTCTTGCGTTTTTCACGAAAATCCTAAGTACCCGTTTCTTCCAAGAGAAACGAAGTACGAGGTGCCAAGTTAATAGCAATCAATAACAAGATAATAACAATCAAACAACTATGTGATTTTGTACTTATGAACATTACAAGACAAACTGTGCGGACTGCGCAAGGAATTACGTAATTATGGATGCATACATAATTATGGAATTTTGTGCACAGAAACCACAGCGAGCTTTGTCATGAACCTAGAAGTTAACCCTATTCATTTCCAATTCTGATGAAGTATCCGTTGAGGAAAAATGAACTAGCTATTCATTTTTCACTTCTGAAGAATATCCGTTGAGGAAATGAATATCTGTTTATCCTTCATTTCCAATTCTGAAGAATACCCGTTGAAGAAAATGACTCCGTTTGTGCATTTTCGTTCTGAAGAGTATCCGTCGAGGGAAATGAATATCCGTTGCTTAATCCTTCATTTCCGAACCTGAGGAAACAACCGTTGAAAATGACTCTGTTTGTTCATTTTCGTTTCTGAAGATTATCCGTTGAGGAAATGAATATCCGTTTGACTATTCATTTTCATTTCCGTTTCTGAGGAAGCAACCGTTGAAAATGACTCTGTTTGTTCATTTTCGTTTCTGAAGATTATCTGTTGAGGAAATGAATATCCGTTTGACTATTCATTTTCATTTCCGTTTCTGAGGAAGCAACCGTTGAAAATGACTCTGTTTGTTCATTTTCGTTTCTGAAGATTATCCGTTGAGGAAATGAATATCCGTTTGACTATTCATTTTCATTTCCGTTTCTGAGGAAGCAACCGTTGAAAATGACTCTGTTTGTTCATTTTCGTTTCTGAAGATTTATCCGTTGAGGAAATGAATATCCGTTTGACTATTCATTTTCATTTCCGTTTCTGAGGAAGCAACCGTTGAAAATGACTCTGTTTGTTCATTTTCGTTTCTGAAGATTATCCGTTGAGGAAATGAATATCCGTTTGACTATTCATTTTCATTTCCGTTTCTGAGGAAGCAACCGTTGAAAATGACTCTGTTTGTTCATTTTCGTTTCTGAAGATTTGTCCGTTGAGGAAATGAATATCCGTTTGTCTATCATTTTCATTTCCGTTTCTGAGGAAGCATCTGTTGAAAATGACTCCGTTTGTTCATTTTCGTTTCTGAAGATTGTCCGTTAAGGAAATGAATCCCCGTTTGGTTATTCCTTCATTTCCGCTTCTGAAGAATACTCGTTGAGGAAAATGACTCCGTTTGTTCATTTTCGTTCTGAAGAATGTCTGTTAAGGAAATGACAGGATTATGCGTTACATATCTCTGGTGGTTATCTGACACAAAGTCACAAATAGACTCCTACGAATTAATTTCGGGACGAAATTTCCTAAAGTAGGGGAGACTGTAACACCTGTGTCATTTCGACCATCAAACAAATGCCCAACCAATGAAATATTGTATTTCATACTTGGGATTTGTAAAAATATGTGTATCGTTTACACATATCAATTCTTGTTCGATTTCAAACTCTATATCGCTTTCTGGAAGGTTATACGCGCACTGATGCGTAAATATAACCAGTTTAATGCAACGAACACTCCGGAATAGTGAAATAGGCTTAACATACCTTAAATAACCTTTACATAACTTAGATATAAGTTTTGGAAGGTTTGGTGTGGTGAAATCAAAGTTTAATCGCTTACAGGGACTAAATTTGACAAACTGCGAAAGTATGCCAATTTGAACTGTAACAGACATTCCGGAGCATGACCATAAGTTAAACATACCATAAATACCCTTCACATAGCTTAGAAATAGGCTTTGAGGTGTTCGGTATGCTAAAATAAACTTTTGTGTCATTCAGGGACTAAAAGTGTCAAAAAGTGCACAAGTTTGCATTTTCGCGCATAACTTACGTTCTGAATACATCCGGACATCCAAAAATTTATGTAAGCATGACTATATTATATTTTAGTGTTCGCCATAAGAAAAATCCATTCGTCGCGTCAATTGGATCGTTTTTCGCGCTTGTGCGCATTCCGTCGTAATTAAGCGAACATCGCGTTCGTACGACCAAACGAACCAACATCCGGCATATTTTTGAGCATGTTTTGAGTTCCCTATACTTTAACTTCATTTTAGAGCCTTGAAATGAGGTTAACGGGGTTCAAACGCATCGAAAAAGGTCTTAAACACGTGCAGGGACCATTTCTGCCAACTTTGAAACATTTCTGAATCAGAGGGGTGCTAGCGTAGCGCGAGCCCTATAAGGCTTTACCAGTCGCACTACGCGACTGCCTATGCTGGACAGAAAACATGCAGAAATATCAGTTTTGCACTTTCGGGACCAGATTCGATGTATTAGCCGTTGTTTAATTCACAACCACACATTCTAAACTTGCTTAGTCAGCGGATAAGGATGGAATTTAGGCACCATAACTTTGCAACACATGTATGGATGGAATTTAAGCACCTAAACACCATAACTTTGCAACACATGTATGGATGGAATTTAAGCACCTAAACACCATAACTTTGCAACACATGTACGGATGGGATTAAGGCACGTTTTCCATGAAACGATCTTAACGGTTCGGGTATTCCTATAAATACCCCATACCCCCCATTGTTCTTAATCACTAGAAACTTGATTTGAGAAACTCTAAGTTGAAACATTTGTTTCATACCTGAGATTTTTGAATCGAGTTTAGCATTCGGGGACCCTTCGTAAGTATTCTTTCGTTCTTTTCCTTATTTTACTGCTTTTCGAGTCAGAAAGTCAAACTTTGTTTGACTTTCAGCGTTGACCAGTAATGGTCAATGCGAAGTTCGTTTGAACTTCGCAACGTGAGTGTAATCACGTTGGTCATAGTCCCTTGGGACTATGCCCACTGATTACCACGTTGTCTAGGGTCGTAGGGTAAGCGATCTGATAAATCGCTTATACCTCGAACCCGACCCAGTTTGGTCGATCATTAGGATCCGACCAAATACATTAGGTGACCCTAGTATAGGGCATAACCTTCCGAGGTTATACCCTATGGTCACATCGTTTAAGTAGTTGTATGATAGGTAGTTTATATGCCTTAGGTAAATTACCAGAATACCCTTTTCATGTATAATTGGTAATTAAGCATATGTAACCTAAACTTTTGTCACATAACTGATTATGTAACATGTTTAGGCATATAACACTTGTCATAGGGCTAGTTAGGCGGTCCGAACGCGTTTCACGCGCACGACGCGTTAAAGTAGCATAAGCTTCCTAAACGGGTCGTAATGGGTTGTAAACAATTATGTTGGGTTTCATTTAGTATGTAGGCTTTGTTAAACCGAATGGCACGAGTCTCTACACTCGTTTGGTTTACAAACCCTAATGCTACCCAATCTTCCGATCTAGGTCCGGTTATTAACATAGTTACCTATATTAGGTGCCGTTTGATATCCGTGATCTCTAGCTTTGTTTGGTTGTTACTCAAGGACTACTGAGCAATCTCAAGTGAGTACATAGACCCCTCTTTTACTGTTTTCCAAACTGTTTTGGGGTGGAACACATGTGCCTACTTGTTACTTTCATGCTTTCCTGTTTTCACATCATATACCTGCTAGGTTCGTTAGTACATTATAGTACATGATTTCATTACATTTTATGCTAGGTGTGCCCAATTGTGTGCATTACTTAGTACATCGTTTTACATTACATTTCATACTAGGTGTGCCCATTGTGTGCATTACTTAGTACATCGTTCTACATTACATTTCATACTACGTATGTCCATTGTGTGCATAGTTAGTACATTGTTTTACATTGCTTTTCTGTTGCATATGCTTATCCAGCTTATGAACACATTATACTACATATTGAACCATTGTAATCATTTAACTATGTGATCCGTTGATATCTGTGAACCGTTTGTATCTGTGAACCGTTTAAATCTGTGAACCGTTTGTATCTATGAACCGTGTGAACCGTCTTTGACCATACATAAACATTTCTACACCTGTTAAACATTACTTTGGTGTTTTGGTTTGATTAAGTGATTAAGTAACGATGCGAGTGTAATATGATACAAGCATGGTGGATACGCCGCTGGTACTTCCTATATATAAGTGTTTGTATGGTATTACATATCGTAGCGTTATTTGAATCATTTCAGTTTGAGACATATGACATTTTATACAAATAACATATTTTTCACAAGACATTGTTTTACAAACAACTTATCTTATACAAACTCAGTTACATGGTTATTCATTTAACCATACATTATTCTTTTATCTATACATATCATCTGGACTTATTGATTTTCAAACGATTTACAAGACAAAGCAAATTACAAGGTTCATGACTAAACATTTTCTCAAACATAAGTCATGAATCCTATTTTCACAAAACCTATGTATCTCACAGGCATTTTTATGCTGACGTACCTATTTTCACATGTGTTTTCAGGTCATGATGTATAGGACTTATCAAGACATACTTAGGCGGATCTGTGCCTTAGTGACTTAAAACGAGACAAGAACTAGCTACTTTATGTTATGTACCCTTTGTTTCTTGTTTAAACAATGTAAACTTTCATGTTTGTTTAATAAAACGAAACTTCAATTTCCATGGTTGTGAAACATTAATTCTGTTACAACACTCCCTGACGTTTCCGCCACGTTTTGCATGTTCTACGTGGTCGGGGTGTGACAGCCAGGGTGACCATGCAAGGCAATTTATTATTACGGTGGCCAACGTAATAACAACTTGTAGTGCATGGGAAATCTGGTGGACTCTGCGGGCCAAGCTAATGAAAACTATTCGTTCAAAATTCTTAAGTTATTACTTGAGATTCAATTTTTCTTATCTATTAGAACACGAACTGAGGTGGTTAGTATAACACCCTACAATACAATACAACACAAGACAATACAATACAATACAATACAATACAATACAATACAATACAATACAATACAATACAATACAATACAATACAATACAATACAATACAATACAATACAATACAATACAATACAATACAATACAATACAATACAATACAATACAATACAATACAATACAATACAATACAATACAATACAATACAATACAATACAATACAATACAATACAATACAATACAATACAATACAATACAGGAAGACAACACGTATTTGTTCACACCTAACATTCGATCCATATCACGATTTAGTTGAGACTAGTCATTTAAACAAACAAAACTTGTTAGCCACTCATGGAGGATTTTCCTCAACATTCTCGAAATTCTTGAACATGGGTTGGTTCCATGGTGTCTATGACACTTTACCCTACTTTACCTTACCTTACCTTATCATATTCCACCTTATCATATTTATTGGAAATGATACAATAAATTTCGTCGCTTGACATTTGTCTTTTCCCAAGGAATGGTATGGCATGAGCCATGCTGCAACTCCCTCATTGCATTCTATTCGACATTTTTGGAGATTCTAATAATCTTGCTAGAGCTCGTGAAACTCAAGCACTATTACCATATTGTCACATGGACATGTAAGACAAAGGATTTTCTCTACTTAGGACGATCGAGGTCCATAGAGTAGGGAATACATATTATATGGACGAAGACCACTGGTTGGTTTCCCCTCCTCAACGTATTATTTTTTTTTCTTTTTCCATTTTGACATATGACCAATACACGCAAGAGGCATTACACCTTTTGGTTTTGGTTATCTACATTATCATTTATTCAAACATGTATGAACAATGCGGTCTTGAGGTTTCCATGACCGATTGATTGCATTCTTCATTCTTGGGCACATGATAGACTATATTTATCCAAATATATGCCTAGATTCTTTTAATAGTGTGTATTAAAAAAAGATCATGGCGCCAAAAGAAACAAATGTTTAAGTCAAAAGTTATGTGTTAAAAAAAACCATTGCTTTTACACAAGACATGGTTTATACATGACATTGTTACGCAAGACATAATGTTCTATTTCAAGACATGATATATTTATACACTACATTTCTATTGGTTATTTATTTAACCATACATCATTCTTTTATATCATCTGATTTTCATATCTATTTTCATATGATTTTATAAAAGAACTCGATCATAACTGGAGCCAATGTTGATGGTTACACTTGATGATTTCACGGTCTCTCAAGGGTTGTTCCATACTGGGTAACACCCGAATTCAAACACACTGAGTGTTACATTTTGGGTTTAGCCTCGGAGATCCGAAGCATGACCGCATCATCCCTCCCTACCTCGATCACTCAAACAATAACTCGCCATGAGAGAAATGAAGGCAATCGCTGCCATAAATGATTTTGTCACCAGGATGTATGCTGGTAACTTGCCGAAATCCTAAATGCGACAAGTGAGACATTCATCATGAGGGCAATTGCAAAAGTGCCAAGAGTAGCAGTGTGCTGAGACCGGGCGCAAAACAAGGACTAGTAAGACGATAATACTTAAGAAGGGATCAAGCTAGTGAATAAGTGTGTGTGGTTAGAACTATGAATACTCCACAAAATCCCAATGAAGTCATGAGTACGTACACTCTACGATCATCATGTATCAATTCTTTTAATACCAACACCGAGCTTAGCTAGTGTCTTTAAATGTTAAGCATATACTCGAATTAGAGTCATGTTGGACACACATTACTATATCAAGTTAGCTAATGGGGAATTAGCTGAGACATGTCAAATCATTAAGGGTGGGTCACCGGTACGTATCCTATCAATCAACATTTCACATCAATATTATTTGATACCATTGCCGATTTTAGCTTTATCTCAACATTTCACATGCATAGTTTCATGGCTAGTGACGGGATTATCCTAGCTACAATTAGGGATTGGGTTATCCTACATCTAAACATAGGGATTGGGTTATCCTACATCTAAACATAGGGATTGGGTTGTCCTCTACATCTGTACAGGGAAGTCTACATAGAATTCAAAATGTACTTGGCCTAGAGTCAAGTAAGCTAGACGTCTCCTCATTCTATAGAATTGGCAAACGGTAAACTAGCCGAGTCTGGAACAGAAATTTCATATCAATCTCTTACCCATTGAGTTGGGTATTTTCGACGTAGTGGTTGGCATGGATTGACTACCCAATAATCGAGCCGAAGTCTTCTGTCATGAGAAGATCATTCGCTTACCACTACCGAACGAAGATACACTTGTTATCCATGGAGAGAAGCGCAACACATCATTGCGGACCATAAATTGCATGAAGGCACAAAAGTGCTTACGGAAAGGTTGTATTGCCTTTCTAGCACTTGTTGTCGACAAGAAGGCCGATGGGCATCTGATGAAAGATATTCATATGGTAAAAGAATTCCCTGAAGTCTTTCCTGAAGACTTGCCAGGACTACCACCATATCGACAAGTCGAGTTTCACATCGACTTGGTAACGGGAGCCATACCCATAGCCAGGTCTTCATATCGATTAGCACCTTCCGAACCTTGTAGTTGACTGAATAAGGATGTTGTGAGTTCATAACCCCCACTCTTTACCATTATACATCTTTATAAAGGTTTTGGGGGTGGAAAGACATGAAAGTTTTGCAAAAGTGCACAACATTTCGATGAATGAAAATTCATATTTCTAAACCATGTTACAAATGAATTTCCAACTAACTCAAATGGTTTATGAAAGGTTCTAGCTTCTACTCTAAGATAGACTTACGATCGGAGTATCATCAGTTACGAATTCATGAGGAAAGCATACCGAAAACGGATTTTAAAACTCATTATAGTTATTACGAGTTTCTCGTTATGCCTTTTGGTTTAACGAAAGCAACAGTGATCTTCATGGATTTAGTGAATCGTGTGTGCAAGCCGTACCTCGACAAATGTCATAGTATTTATTGACGACATATTAATATACTCACGATCGACTGATGAACACGAACAACATTTTAGAACCATTTTGGAGCTACTAAAGCAGGGGAAACTATACGTGAAATTTTCCAAGTGCGAATTTTGGATTCGCGAGGTACAATTTCTCAGGCATGTTGTAAACAAGAAGGGCATTCAAGTAGACCCAGCTAAGATTGAAGCAAATGAGAATTGGGAAGTGCCCAAGACTCCAACCGGGGTCCGACAATTTTTTGGGATAAAGACAATAAATTCGCCCCAATCGAAAAACAAGAAATAGCATTACAACTTATTCTTAAGATTAGTGCATAGCATTTTACAATCTTATCATTATCCGACGATAACAACGACTTTATTGTAAACTATGATGCTTCGCATCGAGGATTGGGTTGCGTACTCGTGCAACGTGAAAAAGTTATCGTGTACACGACGCGCCAATTAAAAGTTCACGAGAAGAACTATACCACTCTCGATCTTGAGTTAGGCGCGGTGGTATTCGCTTTAAAAATTATGGCGACACTATTTATATGGTATTCAATGCATTATTTTCACGGATCATAAAAGTCTTCAAGACATATTCAACCAAAAAGAATTAAATATGCGTCAACGATGTTGGGTGGAATTGTTGAACGACCATGATTGTGAAATAAAGTACCATCCGGGCAAGGCGAACGTTGCAGCAGATGCCTTGATCCGCAAGGAACGAGTTCGAACATTGAGAGTTCGAGCACTAGAGAAGACGATTCACAAGCGTTCAAGGAAGAGCATATTCAAGCAGAAACACTTCGAGGCATGGAAAAAAAACATTTAGTGACGAAAGAAGATGGAACTCTATGCCGTATGGGTAGAATTTGGATTCCATTCTTTGGCGGCCATCAAAATGTTATTTTTGATAAAGCACATAGGTCTAAGTACTCAATTAATCCTGGATCAGATAAAATGTACCAAGACATGAAAGAGTACTATTGGTGGCCTAACCTCAAAAGTGATATCGCGACTTATGTCGGAAAATGCTTGACTTGCGCGAAAGTCAAAGCCGAATATCAGAAACCCTCGGGCTTGCTACGACAACCCGAGATTTCTGTTTGGAAATAGGAACAAATATCGATGGACTTCATTACGAAGTTACCCAGGACCCCAAGAGGTAACGATATGATTTGGGCAATCATCGATAGATTAATAAAGTCCGCACACTTCTTACCGATTCGGGAGAAGGATAGTACGGAGAAACTAGCGGAACCCTATCTCAAGGAAATAGTGGCTCGTCATGGAGTGCCTATTTCAACCAACTTAGACCAAGACGGTCGCTTTGTTTCAAGAATTTGGAAGTCATTCCAACAGGCCTTTGGATCTCGTTTAAATCTAAGTACGGCCTTTCACCCACAAACTGACGGCTAGAGCAAACGGACAATCCAAACACTCAAAGATATGCTTTGTGCGTGTGTTATGGATTTAGGCAGCAATTGGGATACTCATTTACCTTTGGTTGAGTTTTCCTACAATAACAGCTACCATACTAGTATATAAGCTGCACCGTTTGAAGCTCTTTATGGTCGAAGGTGTCGCACTCCGCTATGTTGGGCGGAAACAGGCGATAGACAATTAATTGGTCTGGAACTAGTCCAAGAGACTACGGTAAAAATTTTCAGATCCGAGATCGTATCAAGATGGCTCGCGATCGACAAAAGGGCTACGCAGACAAGAGGCGGAAGCCATTATCTTTCGAGGTCGGAGACAAAGTCTTGTTGAAAGTCTCGCCTTGGAAGGGCATAGCGAGGTTTGGTAAGCGTGGAAAGCTTAACCCACTATACTATGGACCATTTGAAATCCTGGAAAGGAAGGGCACTGTTGCCTGCAAGCTTAAATTACCAGACGAACTTAGTAGTGTGCACGACACGTTTTATGTCACACCCTGACTTTTGCGGAAGCGTATGATGTGTGACTGGTTTAATATCATTGCATTAAATCGTAATAAACAACTACATGATCAAAACGATGTTCATCCATTCATAAAATTTGAGTATTACAAACACTGGTTATTCAAGTTTTAAAACACAACCTTCGACTAGGTTACAAACCAACAAAAGTGGATGACATCTAAACTTGAAGTCTACTTCTAGTTACGACACCCGCTCCCAAGATCCATCCTATTACCTGAAATACATGTAATTTTGGAAAACATCAACAAAAGTTGAGCGAGTTCATGCGTCTTGTTTGTGTACTGTAATTCTTGTAAATCTTTGAGAGACTCCTTTGTAAACAAGTATGAAAAGCGTGTATGAAAATCAATGTTTTACAAGGATATTAAGGCGTGTGAGGATATATGGAGCACTCGTAATGGCTTATACCCTTGTCGATTTCCCTCGACTGTGTCGATTAACCTCGACTGTGTCAATTTACCTTGACTGTGTCAATTTCCCTTGACTGTGTCAATTTCCCTTGACTATGTCGATTACCCTCGACTGTGTCGATTAACCTCGACTGTGTCTGTCACACCCCCAAAATACCACATGCGGAAACCCCCGCAAGGCGTGTGACGTACCAGGATCCAAGCCACCAATCACATTGAACTCATAAATATAATTAAATAAGAGTTTCATTCATTATCGTAAAGTATTACAAACGTTACATATCATTTATTGAATATAGCAGAAGCATAACTCGTCAGTTAAGTGTTTCGTAAATCATGTGTACATAAACCATTAAGCTTGTATTGAGATTCCATGTATATTGACCCATGACCACTCCAGCCTCTCAGACAGCAAGTTCCAAATGATATAAGCCTATAGACCTGCAAGCATGCAGACAAGTGTGTCAGACGACGCTGGTGAGTTCAAGGTTTTGTTAACGTGTGTAGTTACCAGATATTTGTTAAGTCAACTCATCGTTTCGTTTTGAAATTGTTATTAACGTAGGAGAGTCTTATATACTGGAAGTGTGTCCAATATATACCGTGGGAGTGTGCCCAATATAACCTGGGAGTGTGCCCAATATAACCTGGGAGTGTGCCCAATATAACCTGGGAGTGTGCCCAATATAACCTGGGAGTGTGCCCAACCCCAATGCCCCTAACCAAGCATTGGTAATGATGTCCAGGTAACTAGATCACGCCCGTCCTTACGGCCCGGTGTGAGGGTGTCAAACCTAATAGCGCTATCAACTAGTTACCCCATTGCCTTACAGGCAACATGGTAGATGATCGATTCTGTGTTCAATAACCAACATCCCAAATAACAGTTTACCCAGTATTCCCTTTAGAAACGTTTACCAGATGTCCCAAACCACCGGGACGCATGCTTAGAAAAGTGCAGTGAACTCACCTTGGTTTGCTCGGTAAGATTAACTACTTGTTCACACTTAATCAGTCAACCCTAAAGTAGGCACGTGTACCAAAATCAGTTTGCATTCACGAAGTTCACGTATAGATACAATCAATGATCACCAAGTACTAAATATGTATTCACTATCATACAAATCATGCATACCACTTAACAGCAGTTAATTAGTTCAGTTAACTTCTAACAAGGTTAAATCAGGTTACTGTGCAAATCATTCGAGTCGGCGAAACACACTTATTGGCGAAACACATAAGTTGGCGAAACACACATATATTGACGAAACACACATCCTATTTCGTCGTGATCTTGTTTGGCGAAACAAGATTCTATTTCGTCGACTGTCCTTGGCGAAACACATTCTGTTTCGCCAAGATGTCAGTTTCGTCAAACCTGTTACGGGTTGAAGTCAGTTACGTAAACCATGAGAACCCTAGCTGCCGTCATCATCATGTAATCATGCAGAAATCATTCAATTACAGAATCATCGAATCATCATCATAATATAATCATCACATCACTTTAACGTCTAGCATGAACCCTAGTTTACGCGTATAACTTACAACATCTCATCATCGAACCCTATCAAGATGCTAACTTACATTCAGAACCAGATCATATTAACAACATTCAGAACCGAGTATTTGATCGTATTACGTTTCGCATAGAACTATTTATATCCGACTACATCATGCATATCGAAATCTATATCATCATCATACTCTTATAATCACAGCAGTAACACACATCAATCATACAGTAAACATACAACACAGAAATCATCAATCGGTAACATACATGTAACCCAACAATCATACGATATCCAACAAAATCATCGGTTTTCATTGATTACCAATCATCGCATATCATAATCACGTAAACATGTGCTAACCCTAAACCATTTATGTTGGCCTTTCCCAGAAGCCATAATCAACAATCGTAAGCAAACCAAATCAAGATTCACAGGAATTAAAATCCATAAAGTATATTCTAGTAATATCAGTTTATCAAGCAATCACGAACATAAGCGTTATATGACATTTACCCCATCGTTTTCAAACAAAACAGTTAGCAATTTATATGGATAACAAACTTATCAATCAAACAAAGGTTTATACGCTAACCGTGATAGCCGAATGAATGGCTCGGTTGGTCTCGAGGGCTTCAAGTGTTCGCAGTTGCCGTCACACACACACACAGGAAAGTTCTTAGGGTTTTCAGGTTGCCAAGAGTGGCGACTGAACAGAACGCCGAGGATATAAAGTTACGTAACATGTTGGGCCACAATTGGGCTTCGGCGAAATGGTTTGGGCCGGCGAAACAGTTTCTGTTTCGTCGAGTTTGTTCATGGCGAATCACAACTCTGTTTCGTCGAGTTGTTTGTTGGTGAATCATTCTAAGTGTTTTTATAATAATCCATGTTATATTTTCAACAACAATAAATCACATATATGCACAAACATAACACGTTTCACTAGAACATAACATGTATGGTTACAAATCAAACAAGTCAAACAACTACACAGTCAAAGTCAACGTGTAATAAATGTGTAAGTGAAAGTCGAAAACTTGAGTTGTCACATTATCCCCAACTTGAAAGAAATTTCGTCCCGAAATTTAGCATGCGGTTACTGAGGAAGCTAGGTATGTTGTATCGTTTACTGGTTTTCCTGGGGTGTCACATCATCCCCCCGTTGATTTGGAATTTCATCCCGAAATTCTGTAGTAGCTTCAGCCTCAGTAGTGGTTGCACTGTTTCCGAATAACTGGGGGCACTTGAGTTTCATTTGATCTTCTCGTTCCCAGGTAAACTCTGGGCCACGACGGGAGTTCCAACGAACTCGAACAAGAGGTATTCTGGTGTGCTTGAGGACCTTAACATCCCGGTCCGCGATTTCAACTGGTTCCTCGACGAATGGCAACTGATCGTCGATAGTGAGCTCCTTCAAAGGAACTATGAGGGTCTCATCTGACAGACACTTCTTCAGATTCGACACGTGAAAAACGTTGTGAACTGCACTGAGTTCAGCTGGTAAGTTCAGTCTGTAGGCTACTTTACCTATTTTCTCAATGATCTCAAATGATCCGACATATCGCGGATTGAGCTTGCCTCGTTTGCCAAAACGGACAACACCCTTCCAGGGTGAAACTTTGAGTAGCACTCAATCCCCAACCTGGAACTCAAGTAGTTTCATGTCTTTATCTGCGTATGCTTTCTGACGGTCACGAGCTGCCGCCATGCGTTGTCGTATTTGAGCAATCTTTTCAGTAGTATCAACTACCATTTCTGGACCTGTGATCTGACTGTCACCCACCTCTGCCCAACAAAGAGGTGATCGGCATTTACGCCCGTACAATGCCTCAAATGGAGCAGCTTTAATGCTGGTGTGGTAGCTGTTATTGTACGAAAATTCCACAAGTGGCAGATGCTTTTTTTTTCCCAGCCATTGCCAAAGTCAATTACGCACGCCCGAAGCATGTCTTCTAGAGTTTGAATAGTGCGCTCAGACTGCCCATCTGTCTGAGGATGATAAGCTGTGCTCATGTCTACACGAGAGCCAAAAGATTTGTGCATTGCTTGCCACAGTTCTGTAGTAAAACGTGCATCACGATCAGAGATAATAGAGGTGGGCACCCCGTGCCTTGAGACCACGTCCTTCAAGTATACGTCTGCTAGTGTGGAGGACTTGTCCGTTTCCTTGATAGCCAAGAAGTGAGCAGACTTTGTGAGTCGATCAACGATCACCCAAATAGTATCATTTCCGCGCTGAGATCTAGGTAGGCCAGTAACAAAATCCATGGAAATTTGTTCCCATTTCCATTGTGGTATTTCAGGTTGTTGGAGTGGGCCTGATGGTTTCTGATATTTCGCCTTGACTTTCCCACAAGTCAAACGTCATACTCCTACATTGCTAGGTGGGTTTTCGTGCCCAATCATTAGTACAAAATTTACAGACCCAAACATCTTTCTTCAAAACCCTGATGACTAGAATTTCGAAGCCGGTGTGCTTTGCTCAACACCATTTCCCTACCGTTGCCGTGAAATGAGATTCACATTCGTTACATGAGGTAGTGAATATCGTCCGTCTTGCCAAAGTTGCTCCTCCACGCCTCGCATGGACTCAATTTGAAAATTCTCCTCCGTTAGTTTTTGAACAGATCGAGTCTGATCAGGTAAGTTAGAGTTGATAGTGAGCTACAAATCTCGTGCTCGTTCAGGTTTTACAGTCGTAATCATTCAAAATTTCCATCCAGCGATGCTATTACATGTTTAGCTCTTCCGAAGCAAAGGTACACGGGAGGCCCTTGTGATCGGTCAAAGTAGTGCCCTTGGTACCGTCCAGGTGATGCCTCCAACTTAAATCTAAAGACCACGGTTTCCACCGCTGGTTGTGTCGTGCAGCTCTTCTTGTAATTCCATTACGTAAGCCATCACTTTCTGGTGTTGTATCGGCGTGTAATTGGGACTCTGATTCGAATCATCATGGTATACCACCAGATCACCCGTACCCTCGGGTAAAGACAATACCCAGTGCATTGTAGAGTTGATTTTCAAAAGCTGAAAAGATGTCCTCCTGTTTTGTCTCCCCTGGATTCACCGCACCCCGCTGTGCTAAAGAGGTTATATCGGCGCAATCTTCGAAAATCCCGCGATGAATCTGTGATAGTGTCTAGCATAACCAAGGAATTGCTGCATCCCCGAAGGAATCTTTGGTGTCGATCAGTTTTTAACCAAAATGGGTCTTAGCGAGATCCACGTGTATTCCCACTTCGTTGTTTATATGACCAGAAATGTGTATTTCCCGAATCCTGAAGTCACACTTAGGTAGACTTCGCACGTAGATGCTCCTCCCCTAGGAACTCTACGATGAAATACAAGTGTCGTTCGTGGTGCTCCTTTCTCCTGGTAATGATTCTGAACGTCATCAACAAATACGGTCAATTCATGTGCTCCCTAAAGCTGCTGTTGTGTTGATCAACTCAATGATCATGGTGTACAAAGTTGAAATGGCTGCACTGCGTGTGACATACTGATCCAAGAGCATCCTCCTCTTGGACTTCCATCTGATGATAGTTCGTTTGCTAGCCAATCCTCAAATGGAAACTTGTTCCTCACAGCTGGTCGAGACAAGCGGTTCCTAACTGTCACCTTGTTACGTTCTCAATAATCAGTACTCATATGAAAAGGCTTATCTTCACGGGTATAACTGGGTCTCCCCAAAGCGAAAAGCTAGGCCTGATAAAACTCCTGCTCAACAGTTCCTGAAGTTGTTTAGGCAGTTCCTGCAACCTTCCTGATGTGGGAAAATAAGAAGTATTAGTAATAAGGGCTGCTTCTGGCATGATACCGATCTGATATTCCACCTGACGATGTGAAGGTAAAACTGCTAGTTCTTCAGGTAGCACATAGGGATAAATCACGAACAATTGATGGATCCTCGATTCTCTTTTCCGTAGCCTATCATAGCGGGGTAATCCTTCCGTGGACACTTCTAGCCTTCATTGCTGAACTGATGCTAACCTCTGCACCACTCGGATACTTTATGACAGACGACAACTTTCTCCTCACATGGTATATCTACACAATATCTGGATAACCAATCCACACTGACCACTGCATCAAAACTATCAAGAGTTGTAGAAGGTCGATGTCGAACACTTGTCCCACATGGTCAAGTTTGTATCCAAACAAACATATGTAGTTTCAATTGACTTGCCATCAACCGATTCCACAACAGGTTCAGATTCAAGAAGCATCAAGGTTAAACAGAACAGAGACGAAGCGATTAGCTACTCATACTAGCTACCACGTTGCTAAAGCCCTGGTGTCGCCCACGCCAATCCTAAATGCTCTTCCACGAACACCACTTCTAGGGTTGTTGTTTTCGTTACGAGACTTCCCAGTACTGTCGTCATCCCCTTGGTTGTTGTCTTGAATTATCAACAGCCAATCCATGTCGTAGGCACCTTCATTTCTATACCGTAGGCTACGATTACAAGTACCTTAGTGTTGTCATGCCTGTTGCCTCTAATGTCATTGCTTGAAACAGAGCCCTACGATCTTCACCAACCAAATCCACCTTCTCACATTTCCGGGCCACGTCCTAAGACGCTACTCATTGTGCTGGCAGTTTCACATTCCACACCATAGTCAATTGTCATCGATTATGTCCCGATTGATTCGTATGTGTTGGCTTCCATAAGTCACTTACTAAGGTTAAGGATTTGATTGAAGCCAACTTGCTGGTGTTCGTTGCCAGTAACCAAGGCCGTGCTAATACTGAGGTCGGTGAGGTACTAAGCTCATCCTCTTGCCCATCGATCTTGCAAGTTGATTGAATAATACACGGTATGTTGTTAGAGTGTTACGGAAGTGATCACACTTACGGAATCTAAGGCGTCAATACACAGAGTTCCAACCAATAAGAGGGAGTGAGAATGTATCGACCAATCATTCGAAGCTGCAACATCCAACTCAGAGACGTTCGTACAAGCACCTAAGATTCTACACAGCTGGCTAGGCGTTCAGGTGGGTGTTCAGGTAATACTCGATAGCATCGAGATTCGTAAGAATTCAAAGAGAGATGTGAAAAGATCATGCTCGGGTAAGAGACAATCACTGCTCTGACTCAGATAGTCTGTTGTGTTTCACATTGTTCAAATAACGGAACGGAACCCCTTTTTCACTTGTTAAGCCTCACTGGGACTCGCATGCACCCCACATTATTATTATGTGTGCACCCACAATAATATTGTGATTTGCATGCTCATCTCAGTTCCTCCTAACTCATGTCAAATGGTTCCCTAAACTCGAGTGCCAAACAGAGGTTATCAAAACGATAAGATCATGGAAATCCCAAGACTATGACATACTACCAATGCATCGTAATGTAAGCAAGCAATTCGTGTAATCATACTTTAGTGACAAGTGTGTGTCCGTATGCTATGTCATAAACAAATGTATACTAGCCATGTAATGTATGCAATAAGTGAGAAAGACGAACCTTGCAATCTGGAGCTGAGTGTCATGGTCGATTTAGATTTGTTCGGTTATAGTCTGGTTTTATAAAAAAAAAACGTTTTAAAACCAAGTTCACTATAACCAGTGGCTCTGATACCAAACTGTCACACCCCCAAAATACCACATGCGGAAACCCCCGCAAGGCGTGTGACGTACCAGGATCCAAGCCACCAATCACATTGAACTCATAAATATAATTAAATAAGAGTTTCATTCATTATCGTAAAGTATTACAAACGTTACATATCATTTATTGAATACAGCGGAAGCATAACTCGTCTGTTAAGTGTTTCGTAAATCATGTGTACATAAACCATTAAGCTTGTATTGAGATTCCATGTATATTGACCCATGACCACTCCAGCCTCTCAGACAGCAAGTTCCAAATGATATAAGCCTATAGACCTGCAAGCATGCAGACAAGTGTGTCAGACGACGCTGGTGAGTTCAAGGTTTTGTTAACGTGTGTAGTTACCAGATATTTGTTAAGTCAACTCATCGTTTCATTTTGAAATTGTTATTAACGTAGGAGAGTCTTATATACTGGAAGTGTGTCCAATATATACCATGGGAGTGTGCCCAATATAACCTGGGAGTGTGCCCAATATAACCTGGGAGTGTGCCCAATATAACCTGGGAGTGTGCCCAACCCCAATGCCCCTAACCAAGCATTGGTAATGATGTCCAGGTAACTAGATCACGCCCGTCCTTACGGCCCGGTGTGAGGGTGTCAAACCTAATAGCGCTATCAACTAGTTACCCCATTGCCTTACAGGCAACACGGTAGATGATCGATTCTGTGTTCAATAACCAACATCCCAAATAACAGTTTACCCAGTATTCCCTTTAGAAACATTTACCAGATGTCCCAAACCACCGGGACGCATGCTTAGAAAAGTGCAGTGAACTCACCTTGGTTTGCTCGGTAAGATTAACTACTTGTTCACACTTAATCAGTCAACCCTAAAGTAGGCACGTGTACCAAAATCAGTTTGCATTCACGAAGTTCACGTATAGATACAATCAATGATCACCAAGTACTAAATATGTATTCACTATCATACAAATCATGCATACCACTTAACAGCAGTTAATTAGTTCAGTTAACTTCTAACAAGGTTAAATCAGGTTACTGTGCAAATCATTCGAGTCGGCGAAACACACTTATTGGCGAAACACATAAGTTGGCGAAACACACATATATTGACGAAACACACATCCTATTTCGTCGTGATCTTGTTTGGCGAAACAAGATTCTATTTCGTCGACTGTCCTTGGCGAAACACATTCTGTTTCGCCAAGATGTCAGTTTCGTCAAACCTGTTACGGGTTGAAGTCAGTTACGTAAACCATGAGAACCCTAGCTGCCGTCATCATCATGTAATCATGCAGAAATCATTCAATTACAGAATCATCGAATCATCATCATAATATAATCATCACATCACTTTAACGTCTAGCATGAACCCTAGTTTACGCGTATAACATATCGATTACAACATCTCATCATCGAACCCTATCAAGATGCTAACTTACATTCAGAACCAGATCATATTAACAACATTCAGAACCGAGTATTTGATCGTATTACGTTTCGCATAGAACTATTTATATCCGACTACATCATGCATATCGAAATCTATATCATCATCATACTCTTATAATCACAGCAGTAACACACATCAATCATACAGTAAACATACAACACAGAAATCATCAATCGGTAACATACATGTAACCCAACAATCATACGATATCCAACAAAATCATCGGTTTTCATTGATTACCAATCATCGCATATCATAATCACGTAAACATGTGCTAACCCTAAACCATTTATGTTGGCCTTTCCCAGAAGCCATAATCAACAATCGTAAGCAAACCAAATCAAGATTCACAGGAATTAAAATCCATAAAGTATATTCTAGTAATATCAGTTTATCAAGCAATCACGAACATAAGCGTTATATGACATTTACCCCATCGTTTTCAAACAAAACAGTTAGCAATTTATATGGATAACAAACTTATCAATCAAACAAAGGTTTATACGCTAACCGTGATAGCCGAATGAATGGCTCGGTTGGTCTCGAGGGCTTCAAGTGTTCGCAGTTGCCGTCACACACACACACACAGGAAAGTTCTTAGGGTTTTCAGGTTGCCAAGAGTGGCGACTGAACAGAACGCCGAGGATATAAAGTTACGTAACATGTTGGGCCACAATTGGGCTTCGGCGAAATGGTTTGGGCCGGCGAAACCGTTTCTGTTTCGTCGAGTTTGTTCATGGCGAATCACAACTCTGTTTCGTCGAGTTGTTTGTTGGTGAATCATTCTAAGTGTTTTTATAATAATCCATGTTATATTTTCAACAACAATAAATCACATATATGCACAAACATAACACGTTTCACTAGAACATAACATGTATGGTTACAAATCAAACAAGTCAAACAACTACACAGTCAAAGTCAACGTGTAATAAATGTGTAAGTGAAAGTCGAAAACTTGAGTTGTCACATTATCCCTAACTTGAAAGAAATTTCGTCCCGAAATTTAGCATGCGGTTACTGAGGAAGCTAGGTATGTTGTATCGTTTACTGGTTTTCCTGGGGTGTCACATCATCCCCCCGTTGATTTGGAATTTCGTCCCGAAATTCTGTAGTAGCTTCAGCCTCAGTAGTGGTTGCACTGTTTCCGAATAACTGGGGGCACTTGAGTTTCATTTGATCTTCTCGTTCCCAGGTAAACTCTGGGCCACGACGGGAGTTCCAACGAACTCGAACAAGAGGTATTCTGGTGTGCTTGAGGACCTTAACATCCCGGTCCGCGATTTCAACTGGTTCCTCGACGAATGGCAACTGATCGTCGATAGTGAGCTCCTTCAAAGGAACTATGAGGGTCTCATCTGACAGACACTTCTTCAGATTCGACACGTGAAAAACGTTGTGAACTGCACTGAGTTCAGCTGGTAAGTTCAGTCTGTAGGCTACTTTACCTATTTTCTCAATGATCTCAAATGATCCGACATATCGCGGATTGAGCTTGACTCGTTTGCCAAAACGGACAACACCCTTCCAGGGTGAAACTTTGAGTAGCACTCGATCCCCAACCTGGAACTCAAGTAGTTTCATGTCTTTATCTGCGTATGCTTTCTGACGGTCACGAGCTGCCGCCATGCGTTGTCGTATTTGAGCAATCTTTTCAGTAGTATCAACTACCATTTCTGGACCTGTGATCTGACTGTCACCCACCTCTGCCCAACAAAGAGGTGATCGGCATTTACGCCCGTACAATGCCTCAAATGGAGCAGCTTTAATGCTGGTGTGGTAGCTGTTATTGTACGAAAATTCCACAAGTGGCAGATGCTTTTTTTTTCCCAGCCATTGCCAAAGTCAATTACGCACGCCCGAAGCATGTCTTCTAGAGTTTGAATAGTGCGCTCAGACTGCCCATCTGTCTGAGGATGATAAGCTGTGCTCATGTCTACACGAGAGCCAAAAGATTTGTGCATTGCTTGCCACAGTTCTGTAGTAAAACGTGCATCACGATCAGAGATAATAGAGGTGGGCACCCCGTGCCTTGAGACCACGTCCTTCAAGTATACGTCTGCTAGTGTGGAGGACTTGTCCGTTTCCTTGATAGCCAAGAAGTGAGCAGACTTTGTGAGTCGATCCACGATCACCCAAATAGTATCATTTCCGCGCTGAGATCTAGGTAGGCCAGTAACAAAATCCATGGAAATTTGTTCCCATTTCCATTGTGGTATTTCAGGTTGTTGGAGTGGGCCTGATGGTTTCTGATATTTCGCCTTGACTTTCCCACAAGTCAAACGTCATACTCCTACATTGCTAGGTGGGTTTTCGTGCCCAATCATTAGTACAAAATTTACAGACCCAAACATCTTTCTTCAAAACCCTGATGACTAGAATTTCGAAGCCGGTGTGCTTTGCTCAACACCATTTCCCTACCGTTGCCGTGAAATGAGATTCACATTCGTTACATGAGGTAGTGAATATCGTCCGTCTTGCCAAAGTTGCTCCTCCATGCCTCGCATGGACTCAATTTGAAAATTCTCCTCCGTTAGTTTTTGAACAGATCGAGTCTGATCAGGTAAGTTAGAGTTGATAGTGAGCTACAAATCTCGTGCTCGTTCAGGTTTTACAGTCGTAATCATTCAAAAGTTCCATCCAGCGATGCTATTACATGTTTAGCTCTTCCGAAGCAAAGGTACACGGGAGGCCCTTGTGATCGGTCAAAGTAGTGCCCTTGGTACCGTCCAGGTGATGCCTCCAACTTAAATCTAAAGACCACGGTTTCCACCGCTGGTTGTGTCGTGCAGCTCTTCTTGTAATTCCATTATGTAAGCCATCACTTTCTGGTGTTGTATCGGCGTGTAATTGGGACTCTGATTCGAATCATCATGGTATACCACCAGATCACCCGTACCCTCGGGTAAAGACAATACCCAGTGCATTGTAGAGTTGATTTTCAAAAGCTGAAAAGATGTCCTCCTGTTTTGTCTCCCCTGGATTCACCGCACCCCGCTGTGCTAAAGAGGTTATATCGGCGCAATCTTCGAAAATCCCGCGATGAATCTGTGATAGTGTCTAGCATAACCAAGGAATTGCTGCATCCCCGAAGGAATCTTTGGTGTCGATCAGTTTTTAACCAAAATGGGTCTTAGCGAGATCCACGTGTATTCCCACTTCGTTGTTTATATGACCAGAAATGTGTATTTCCCGAATCCTGAAGTCACACTTAGGTAGACTTCGCACGTAGATGCTCCTCCCCTAGGAGCTCTACGATGAAATACAAGTGTCGTTCGTGGTGCTCCTTTCTCCTGGTAATGATTCTGAACGTCATCAACAAATACGGTCAATTCATGTGCTCCCTAAAGCTGCTGTTGTGTTGATCAACTCAATGATCATGGTGTACAAAGTTGAAATGGCTGCACTGCGTGTGACATACTGATCCAAGAGCATCCTCCTCTTGGACTTCCATCTGATGATAGTTCGTTTGCTAGCCAATCCTCAAATGGAAACTTGTTCCTCACAGCTGGTCGAGACAAGCGGTTCCTAACTGTCACCTTGTTACGTTCTCAATAATCAGTACTCATACGAAAAGGCTTATCTTCACGGGTATAACTGGGTCTCCCCAAAGCGAAAAGCTAGGTCTGATAAAACTCCTGCTCAACAGTTCCTGAAGTTGTTTAGGCAGTTCCTGCAACCTTCCTGATGTGGGAAAATAAGAAGTATTAGTAATAAGGGCTGCTTCTGGCATGATACCGATCTGATATTCCACCTGACGATGTGAAGGTAAAACTGCTAGTTCTTCAGGTAGCACATAGGGAGAAATCACGAACAATTGATGGATCCTCGATTCTCTTTTCCGTAGCCTATCATAGCGGGGTAATCCTTCCGTGGACACTTCTAGCCTTCATTGCTGAACTGATGCTAACCTCTGCACCACTCGGATACTTTATGACAGACGACAACTTTCTCCTCACATGGTATATCTACACAATATCTGGATAACCAATCCACACTGACCACTGCATCAAAACTATCAAGAGTTGTAGAAGGTCGATGTCGAACACTTGTCCCACATGGTCAAGTTTGTATCCAAACAAACATATGTAGTTTCAATTGACTTGCCATCAACCGATTCCACAACAGGTTCAGATTCAAGAAGCATCAAGGTTAAACAGAACAGAGACGAAACGATTAGCTACTCATACTAGCTACCACGTTGCTAAAGCCCTGGTGTCGCCCACGCCAATCCTAAATGCTCTTCCACGAACACCACTTCTAGGGTTGTTGTTTTCGTTACGAGACTTCCCAGTACTGTCGTCATCCCCTTGGTTGTTGTCTTGAATTATCAACAGCCAATCCATGTCGTAGGCACCTTCATTTCTATACCGTAGGCTACGATTACAAGTACCTTAGTGTTGTCATGCCTGTTGCCTCTAATGTCATTGCTTGAAACAGAGCCCTACGATCTTCACCAACCAAATCCACCTTTTCACATTTCCGGGCCACGTCCTAAGACACTACTCATTGTGCTGGCAGTTTCACATTCCACACCATAGTCAATTGTCATCGATTATGTCCCGATTGATTCGTATGTGTTGGCTTCCATAAGTCACTTACTAAGGTTAAGGATTTGATTGAAGCCAACTTGCTGGTGTTCATTGCCAGTAACCAAGGCCGTGCTAATACTGAGGTCGGTGAGGTACTAAGCTCATCCTCTTGCCCATCGATCTTGCAAGTTGATTGAATAATACACGGTATGTTGTTAGAGTGTTACGGAAGTGATCACACTTACGGAATCTAAGGCGTCAATACACAGAGTTCCAACCAATAAGAGGGAGTGAGAATGTATCGACCAATCATTCGAAGCTGCAACATCCAACTCAGAGACGTTCGTACAAGCACCTAAGATTCTACACAGCTGGCTAGGCGTTCAGGTGGGTGTTCAGGTAATACTCGATAGCATCGAGATTCATAAGAATTCAAAGAGAGAAGTGAAAAGATCATGCTCGGGTAAGAGACAATCACTGCTCTGACTCAGATAGTCTGTTGTGTTTCACATTGTTCAAATAACGGAACGGAACCCCTTTTTCACTTGTTAAGCCTCACTGGGACTCGCATGCACCCCACATTATTATTATGTGTGCACCCACAATAATATTGTGATTTGCATGCTCATCTCAGTTCCTCCTAACTCATGTCAAATGGTTCCCTAAACTCGAGTGCCAAACAGAGGTTATCAAAACGATAAGATCATGGAAATCCCAAGACTATGACATACTACCAATGCATCGTAATGTAAGCAAGCAATTCGTGTAATCATACTTTAGTGACAAGTGTGTGTCCGTATGCTATGTCATAAACAAATGTATACTAGCCATGTAATGTATGCAATAAGTGAGAAAGACGAACCTTGCAATCTGGAGCTGAGTGTCATGGTCGATTTAGATTTGTTCGGTTATAGTCTGGTTTTATAAAAAAAAAACGTTTTAAAACCAAGTTCACTATAACCAGTGGCTCTGATACCAAACTGTCACACCCCCAAAATACCACATGCGGAAACCCCCGCAAGGCGTGTGACGTACCAGGATCCAAGCCACCAATCACATTGAACTCATAAATATAATTAAATAAGAGTTTCATTCATTATCGTAAAGTATTACAAACGTTACATATCATTTATTGAATACAGCGGAAGCATAACTCGTCTGTTAAGTGTTTCGTAAATCATGTGTACATAAACCATTAAGCTTGTATTGAGATTCCATGTATATTGACCCATGACCACTCCAGCCTCTCAGACAGCAAGTTCCAAATGATATAAGCCTATAGACCTGCAAGCATGCAGACAAGTGTGTCAGACGATGCTGGTGAGTTCAAGGTTTTGTTAACGTGTGTAGTTACCAGATATTTTTTAAGTCAACTCATCGTTTCGTTTTGAAATTGTTATTAACGTAGGAGAGTCTTATATACTGGAAGTGTGTCCAATATATACCATGGGAGTGTGCCCAATATAACCTGGGAGTGTGCCCAATATAACCTGGGAGTGTGCCCAATATAACCTGGGAGTGTGCCCAACCCCAATGCCCCTAACCAAGCATTGGTAATGATGTCCAGGTAACTAGATCACGCCCGTCCTTACGGCCCGGTGTGAGGGTGTCAAACCTAATAGCGCTATCAACTAGTTACCCCATTGCCTTACAGGCAACACGGTAGATGATCGATTCTGTGTTCAATAACCAACATCCCAAATAACAGTTTACCCAGTATTCCCTTTAGAAACGTTTACCAGATGTCCCAAACCACCGGGACGCATGCTTAGAAAAGTGCAGTGAACTCACCTTGGTTTGCTCGGTAAGATTAACTACTTGTTCACACTTAATCAGTCAACCCTAAAGTAGGCACGTGTACCAAAATCAGTTTGCATTCACGAAGTTCACGTATAGATACAATCAATGATCACCAAGTACTAAATATGTATTCACTATCATACAAATCATGCATACCACTTAACAGCAGTTAATTAGTTCAGTTAACTTCTAACAAGGTTAAATCAGGTTACTGTGCAAATCATTCGAGTCGGCGAAACACACTTATTGGCGAAACACATAAGTTGGCGAAACACACATATATTGACGAAACACACATCCTATTTCGTCGTGATCTTGTTTGGCGAAACAAGATTCTATTTCGTCGACTGTCCTTGGCGAAACACATTCTGTTTCGCCAAGATGTCAGTTTCGTCAAACCTGTTACGGGTTGAAGTCAGTTACGTAAACCATGAGAACCCTAGCTGCCGTCATCATCATGTAATCATGCAGAAATCATTCAATTACAGAATCATCGAATCATCATCATAATATAATCATCACATCACTTTAACGTCTAGCATGAACCCTAGTTTACGCGTATAACTTACAACATCTCATCATCGAACCCTATCAAGATGCTAACTTACATTCAGAACCAGATCATATTAACAACATTCAGAACCGAGTATTTGATCGTATTACGTTTCGCATAGAACTATTTATATCCGACTACATCATGCATATCGAAATCTATATCATCATCATACTCTTATAATCACAGCAGTAACACACATCAATCATACAGTAAACATACAACACAGAAATCATCAATCGGTAACATACATGTAACCCAACAATCATACGATATCCAACAAAATCATCGGTTTTCATTGATTACCAATCATCGCATATCATAATCACGTAAACATGTGCTAACCCTAAACCATTTATGTTGGCCTTTCCCAGAAGCCATAATCAACAATCGTAAGCAAACCAAATCTAGATTCACAGGAATTAAAATCCATAAAGTATATTCTAGTAATATCAGTTTATCAAGCAATCACGAACATAAGCGTTATATGACATTTACCCCATCGTTTTCAAGCAAAACAGTTAGCAATTTATATGGATAACAAACTTATCAATCAAACAAAGGTTTATACGCTAACCGTGATAGCCGAATGAATGGCTCGGTTGGTCTCGAGGGCTTCAAGTGTTCGCAGTTGCCGTCACACACACACACAGGAAAGTTCTTAGGGTTTTCAGGTTGCCAAGAGTGGCGACTGAACAGAACGCCGAGGATATAAAGTTACGTAACATGTTGGGCCACAATTGGGCTTCGGCGAAATGGTTTGGGCCGGCGAAACAGTTTCTGTTTCGTCGAGTTTGTTCATGGCGAATCACAACTCTGTTTCGTCGAGTTGTTTGTTGGTGAATCATTCTAAGTGTTTTTATAATAATCCATGTTATATTTTCAACAACAATAAATCACATATATGCACAAACATAACACGTTTCACTAGAACATAACATGTATGGTTACAAATCAAACAAGTCAAACAACTACACAGTCAAAGTCAACGTGTAATAAATGTGTAAGTGAAAGTCGAAAACTTGAGTTGTCACAGTGTCTATTAACCTCAACTGGGACTCCGAAGTACTACTCGGTACTAGTTGTGACCATGAGTGGGGTTCGGCCGTACCCGTTAGATTTAACCCTCGTCCCTAATTAAGTATTAATGGCAATTCTGTATTTTGTCTATGCTCACATGATCTAGTATTTCATAGGCATTTTATACCGTTTAAGCATTCATAACATGTATTCCACCCCCGAGAGTTATAAAACCAAAAACAATTAAGAGAAAAGGGGGAGCATGAACTCACTGTTTTGCGTCTTCAGTACTCGTAACTCAAATCTCGTCAGCAAACACGACTACCTACAATGTGCTAGGGTCTATTAGACGAGCGGGCCGTGCCTTGCCTTGCTTTAGTATTCATGTTTTGAGTTACGTTTCCTTTATGTCTTTAACTTTATCCAAAGTTATATTACTTCTCAAGTATTTATTCTCGTATTTCCTTCCCAAGGATGGGAGTATTTCATACATGTATTCTCGTATTCTTGTATTTGTAGTTCCGAATTAATATATTTTCAAGTTTCACTTAGAAAATATATAGACTCGTTTTGTCAAAAATAATGTATTGCCAAGAAGATATATATTTTTCTCAAAAATCATATATCTTCTAAATATTCTAAGAAAATATATTTCTTACTTCCAAAAATAATATATTTTCTCTTGGTCGAAAATACAATATTACTCTTGTAATATTTTCAAAAATCGTATTTTCATTTGTTGTATCCAAAACAATATTTCCCAAAAATATACTTGTAATGGTATTTTCTAGAATATTTTATAAGTTACTTTTTATCGCTCGGTTTCACAATATTAAGTGTGTAACTTATATTTCATTCCTTGTAATTTTTTGTATTATTTTGGATTGTAAGTTCTTGGTATTTTTGTTAAGTCATATTATTTTAAATCCAAAAATAATATAACTATACACAAAGTATACACATATTCACACAAGTGTCTTTAATGTAAAATATATATTCTAAATATATATTACCCATTTTTATTTACAAAAACCAACCTCCAATGCTTGTATTTTTGTTACAAAGATTTATGGAAAAATTTATGTTATAAGTCATAGTTTAAAACACACTTGTGAACACTTGTTTAGAAAATATTTTCTAAGTGTTGGAATTTTTAGAAAATTTCGCCATAGTTTCCTTTGTAAATGGAGGTGTCCATGCTATTTAGCATATCATTTTCCTTTCAAAAATCATTCAAACGATCAACAACAAATCACTAATCAACTTGTACTTACCAAGTGTAAAAACTATTCCGTTCACAATATAACATGAACTTGATCTTTCACAAAAACGCGTAGTAACTTGGTAAAGTGTTTAGTGGCCTTAGTTACCCTCCAAAATATATTTACTACTTGGTAAACTTCATTCTTGGAGATTTTAGATGTTTACAACTTGTAAACATATTTTGCAAAAATGTTTCTTTATTAAACCTTTTTGTTTCTCTAGTGTTTATACACTAGTTTTTCCACTAAAAATGGTGCAAGGTTAAGTAAAAATCATGATCCAATAGAAATCACATTTTGATCTTGGTTTTCTTGGAAAATCATTCACAAATGTTGGATTTACAAGATTATTAACTCACTTTGTTTATTACTTTTTCAAGAAATCATCTTGTTTTCAAGTTCATGTCCATATGTGAGGATGATTATCTTATGTTGTTACATAATCAACTTCCTACTTGCTAGATTATGTGTTAAATCACCATCTAGCAAGCTTCATGTGATGATTAACATCATCATCTCAAGAAATCAACAAACAAATATCATTCATGCACTAAACAACATCATTTCAACAAGATTTCATCATATTTCATCTTATGTTTCAAGATTCAAGTGTATGTCTTTTTGTGTTCTTGTGTTAATCAACATACTATAACTTTTAACCACTAAAAATATGAAGTAACAAGTGTTAAAAGAATCTTACTACTAGCTTCAAGCTAGGAAAGAACAATGGTGAAGATGAAGTGGATAAAAGCAAACAAAGGAGGTCCTTCAAGTTCTTCAAACACCAAGCTTCATGATTCACCTTCTAATACCTTAATATGATCTTGAAATGGATTGGATTGAATTGAAAAGATGGTGGTGTGTGGAAGGGGTTGGGGCCGTGAGCTAAGGGGAGAAGAAGAGGGAGAGATGTGGTTGATCAAGTGTGTGAGTTTATGTCTTCTTATAATCCACTTGATGTTATTACCCATTGTGTCATGTGTTTCATACAGTACCTACATAATCTATGTCACACCCCGACCACGTGGAACAACCAAACATGGCGGAAACGTCGGGGAGTGTTGTAACAGAATTATTGTTTCACAACCATGGCATACAAAGTTATATTTTATTTATCAAACAAGAGTGTTATATTGTCTCAAAACAGGAAATAAAGAGTTCAGAACATAATTAAACTAGTTCTATCTTTATTTTAAGTCTCTAAGGCACAGGTCCGCCCTAGTGTCACGATCATCATCCTAACCGACAGCTCCTGAAAACACATGTGAAAATAGGTACGTCAGCATAAAAATGCCTGTGAGATACATAGGTTTGTGAAAATAGGATTCATGACTTAAGTTTAAGAAAATGTTTAATAAAATTTAGTCATGAACCTTGTAAATTGTTTTGTTTTGTAAATCATTTAAAAAGCGATAAGATCAGATGATATGTATACATAAAAGAATAATACATGGTTAAATGAATAACCAAGTAAAATGAGTTGTATAAAATAAGTTGTTTGTAAAGCAATGTCTTGTGAAAGATATGTTATTTGTATAAAATGTTATATGTCTAAATTGAAATGATTCAAATAACGCTACGATATGTAATACCATACAAACACTTATATATAGGAAGTACCAGCGGCGTATCCACCATGCTTGTATCATATTACACATGCCTCGTTACTTAAATCACTTACTCAAACCAAACCACCAATGTATAAAGTCCATGTTTAAACCAATTGTCAAAAAGTCCTTGTATAAGCCATGTCAAATGTTAAAAAGTCCAAATGTAGTCAAGTAATGTGTAACAAATGTTATGTATTGTACGTAAAGTATTGTCACATAAACCAAATGTATAAATGTACAAAACAAAGTATTTTGAATATATCAAAAAGTTACGTTTTGCAAGGTAAATGCATGTTTTATTGATACAAACATTTATGTGGTAAGTTAACGAATACATTCAAGCCTTGAGACAGTCGGATAGCCCTTTTAGTCAAGGTTATCAAAAGAAATGTTTTCGGATTCAGTCATTCCTTACATCCAAACAAACCCGGGATGTCAGGAATGGGATTTGTCAAGTCCTATGGTACCACTACTTACTACCGAGCGACGTAGCTAATGTTAATGAACGTATATAAGTCCCATTTGTGCAAACCAAATGTTATAGCAATTGTATACATGTCATATGAAAACAATGTACTAAGTATGCTAAGTTAACATACAAAGCAGAAAAGTCATGTAAATCAATGTGCTAGCATGCTATCAGTTAACATACATAGCAGAAATGTAAAGTAAAACAATGTACTAAGTATGCTATCAGTCAACATACATAGCAAAACAATGTAAAGTAAAACAATGTAATGTAAATCATGTACTATAAATGTACTAACGAACATAGCAAGTATATGATGTGAAAACAGGAAAGCATGAAAGTAACAAGTAGGCACATGTGTTTCACCCCAAAACATTTGAAAACAATAAAAGAGAGGTCTATGTACTCACTTGAGATTGCTTAGTAATCCTTGAGTAACAACCAAACAATGCTAGAGATCACGGATATCAAACGGCACCTAATATAGGTAACTATGTTAATATACCGGACCTAAATCGGAGGATTTGGATAGAATGAGGGTTCGTAAACCAAATGAGTATGGGAACTCATGTAATATGGTTTAACAAAGCCCACATACTAAAATGAAACCTAACCTATGTGCTTACGACCCATTACGACCCGTTTAGGTAGCTTATGCTACTTTAACGCGTCGTTCGCGTAAAACGCGTTCGGAACGCCTAACTAGTCCTATGATAAGTAAAATATGCCTTAACATGTCTAATATTGTTACCAAATCAGTTTAGATACCGAAAGTTATGTTACATATGCTTAAAATGAATTTTGGCGTAAAAAGGGCATTTTGGTAAATTACCTAAGGCATATAAACTACCTATCATACAACTACTTAAACGAAGCGACCATAAGGTATAACCTTGGAAGGTTATTCCCTATATACTATGGTCACCTAATGTGTTTGGTCGGATCCTAATGATCGACCAAACGGGTCGGGTTCGAAAGTATAAGCGATTGTTTAGATCGCTTACCCTTACGACCCTAGATAAGCACAAAACTAAAAGTGACGAGCTAAGCATGTTAAAACATGCTTAACTAAGTTTAGAAAACAGGTTTGGTATCAAAAAAAATGGTTTTGATACCTAAGAGTAGTTTGGTTACAAAATACGCGTAAATGCGCATTTTGGCCAAAACTACGACTCATCACTGAGCCTAGATAACGTGGTAATCAGTAGGTATAGTCACTAGGGACTATAACCATCGTGATCACGCTCACGTTATGAAGTTCAAACGAACTTCGCATTGACCATAAACTGGTCAATGCAGAAAGTCAAACAAAGTTTGACTTTAACGCTAAAACGAATGAAAAGAACGAAAGAACACTTACAAAGGGTCCCCGAAAGCTAATCTTGATCCAAGTAGCTCAGGTATGAAGCAATGGCTTCAACTTAGAGCTTTTAGATCAGATTTTTGTGGGTTTTGCAAGTGATGTTGGTGGGTATTTAGAGTAAATGGACAACCGTTAGGATCGTTTATCGAATAACGTGCTTTGATCTTGTCCATACACTTGTTGCAAACTTGTGGTAACTCAAAATGGTCCCTTATGAGCAGGAATGGGCAAGTGTGGGTGAGTGTTGGGGGCATATCAGCTGTTAACAGCTGTTAAACAACTTTTGCTGATCTGAAAGGGCCTCGCGTGACGCCTAGGGGGCTAGGTGTCACGCCTAGGTCCTTCTGATCAGCAAACAGTTTCCAAAGTTTCCATTTCAGTCCCCGTTGTGTATTAAGGCCATTTCCGGCATGTTTAAGGCTCGTTAAATCAACTTTAAGGCCCTAAAATGATGCCTAAACATTGTGGACATGAAACATGCTCAAAAATATGCCGGATGTCAGTTCGTTTGGTCGTACGATCGCGATGTTCGCTTAATTACGACGGAATGCGCACAAGCGTGAAAAAACGATCCAAATGGCGTGAGGAGTGGATTTTTCTCATGCCAAACACTAAAATAAAATATTTTAGTGCTTACATAAATTTTTGGATGTCCGGATGTATTCAGAACGTAAGTTATGCGCGAAAGTGCAAACTTATGCACTTTTTGACGCTTTTAGTCCCTGAATGACCCACAAGTTTATTTTAGCACACCGAACCCCTCAAT